>CM023482.1:140427614-140550114 GCA_013339685.2 Hyalomma asiaticum
GCGTCGCTCAAAATGCCAAACCAAGACTCGCGCACCTTATCAGAGGCCGAACAGAAGAGAGCGGGCTTTCGACAGCTCGAAGAAAGCCTCATTAGTGTGTAAGAGAAGGGTGCTCGTCTCAATGTTTGGGAAAAAGGCAGAAAGAAGAAGGTTTAGTAAAGGCTTCATGAAACGAATACAGTCGCTGAGAGACATACAAGACGAAGAACAGGTACGATGAATGAAAATGCCGCAACCTTTATACAAGTCCTCTGCTAACTCACCACTGAAAGCGGGTGGCAGTTGAAGAGTGATGTCTGGTGCTTGTGCAAAATGATATGCACTAGAGCGCCATACAGCGATTTTTGTTTCTGCGTTTTGTCAGACTATTTAGTGATCATAAATTGCTGCATCGTCACCTTGAGGCGTTGTTCAGGAGTGAAGAAAGCAACCTTTCATGGCCTATCTAGTAACCATATTTTATTGAAAAAGGCTCCGGATTTATACCTTCACCTTTTTTTCTAGGGCGATTTTTTTTTTTACTGAAGTACGTCACGGCAGGTGTTCGGGCAACCCCCCTAACATTCTAAGTTCGCCGAATTTAGGTCCTACATAACTGATGGACGATGTACTGCAATATCATGCGCAACACTTCTCACACAAAATTTTCCCTCCTAAAGATAATAACAAGTGCAGCAGATAACGCACAAATGATAGCGCAGAAAGGCAATTGCTTGTCGTGGTAATATTAACACGTATTTCTTATTTTGGGGCCGTATTCACAAAACTTCTCTTTCGTACGTGCTTTTTCCAAATGGCCGGTCGCTTCCTTTAATGATATGTCCAGTACAGAGACTGGTTGAAATTTTCTCTTAAGAACATTTTTTTCCCTAAGGTCGTCTTTGTGAATACGAGCCCCGCATGATACTCGAGCTCATTGGTACGCATTCAACTCAGGATATTATAGCACAAATGACAAGGAGGATTGTGATACACAGAAAAGGATCACCACCGCACTGTTGACATGTTTTTTATCGCCCTCGTGAGTTTATAGATAGACACGAGTCCATAGAAACTCAATAAATAGGTCGTACTGCAAAGGTTGTGGGCTCGGCTCCCACGCGCCGTATGCTGCTCTCTGTTTTATTTCGTTTTATGTTGAATTGATTATTGCTCGACTAGAACTGAAAACTACGACCAACGACCACATGCATGATTTACTGGCCTCATTTTCTGTAGGGGCTCCTATACGATAAATGCTTTCGTGCTGAACTCAACAAGCTTCCGTATCTTAAGCGATTTTCGCCATTGGGCAGTCACCTCTGCGGATTGTATCTCCTGCATCAGGATCGGCTGAAATATTCTGTTACGACCATTTTTAGTGTGAGATGTATACATGCCTTCGTGCATTTCATGCAGTAGCGTTCTAGGTTTGAACATCATGTGCGTTGAAGTACATGACGCGTGTAAGGTTCTGGCCAAGATGAAGGCTTGGTAGTGCTCAAACTGCTGTACAGGGAACATCGCTGGAGACAACGTTTCAGCAATCTTTTGTCGCGGTAAGCATCCGTGGCCCTGAAGAAGGCAAGATCGCTTGCCTCTAATACGCTGGCTCTAGGGTCGTTCTCTGTTCACTGACTGTTTCATCATCAAGGATGTGGAGGCGGTAGGGATTCGACATTTGACGAGGCGACGGTGTAGCAGTTCCCACCGACGGCACAGGAACTGCTCATCCGGCGCGATGATGACCACGCGCGTCGCGTCTCGCGCAGGCCGCAGTCCCGGCCGCGCATGCAGGACGCCAGGATGACGCGGAAGGCGAGGCGTCGCTCCGGATCAATGTCGGCTTGCTGGCGCCGCATCGCGTTCGCGGCGGTCACTGGGAGAGCGTTCGCTGTCGTCGTCCGCTGATCGATTAAGTGCGATCGGTCCCCGGAGAAGCGTTAATGCGAGGCCCCACCACCAACCGCCGCTGAAAGCCTAGCGGCATCGAAGCGCGGTGTCCTCCCTCTTTCCCGCCGCTATAGCGGCATGCCTTTCAAATGCACGCGCGCGAGCAGTCGAGAGGGGTGCACACGCGAACCCCTCAACGTCCTAAAAGGCGTTGTCGCCGCTCCCCACACTCTTTTGGGGGGGGGTTCAAGCGAGGTCAGCGCTTCGCCTGAGTGTTCTCGCCGGCTGATGGGTCGCAGAAATAGTAATCTAATCTGTCGTCGACCTCTCTGATCCCTTTCGGTTTAGCCGATCTTCGTGTTTATTTCCTTTTTCTTGCTGCCATGAGGTAATCAGTCTAGTTACGGCGGCCTCATCAAGGTTCCAGGACTTATTCATTTATGCTGTTTACTGTTCTTAATTTTTTAAAAAATTTAGCTTCTGCTAGTATGAAAATCAAATAGGCAGACTGACTGAAATCGCGCAACGAATCCAATGCTTCGGAACAGCCAATAAACGCGTGTGTGTTGACGAAAATTGACTGTGCTGCCATGTTGTCCAAAAAGAGATTTTTCTTAAACATGTAATGTGTCAAAAATCTTTTTGATGACTATTTCATCAAATGCCGAAAGGGATATGTCCGTAAGTGCGCTATCTGATTGCCCCGTGGCTGCCATGTATAATATAACAAATGCAAATTTCAACGTGTAACATTTGGATCGGTAGCCATTAGCTCTTACGGGCTGTTATAGCGTTAGCGCGTTTTTGTTACTGCGCCCTCTAATGTCCGATGTTGCCCTAGTGCGCTAACTGGCCTCTACTTCATGCTATACTCATTAAGAATTCCAACAAAATACTGCTGTGGAGAACTTATCTTCGAAAACTTCACGCGCACCTGAACACCTTTTCAGCAGGAACTGAAGACAATACCCCGACAGAGGAGCTGCCAACGTGTACCTGTAGCCCGAGAGTTCCGCGAATGCTGGAACTTCTTCAGAATTCGCAAAGCCGGGTGAGACACGCCTAGAAAAAGAGGTGACGCGGCGTGCTGCCACGCATAGGACGAGACAAAGAGAACTGTCCTTTCATTAGAGCCACAACTTAGACGCGGTGGACGAACGGCGGTCATTGTTTACGGCGAGAGCCACGTCAGGCATCCATTCACAGCCAGTACGTTTTCGCGCCCTTCGCCGTTCGAGGTGCGCTCTGAGAATAGCTCTCGTCGAAATAGAGGCGACCCCGCGTCGCGTGCGGCAGACTGGGAGGACGACGCTGAAACAGGCTGAGCACGCGCTCTTAAGAATTGGGCGACAATGTGGCGGCGGCGGCGGGTAGCGTTGAAGCCCCCCACTGCACGCGTCAGGACCACGTCGGCTCCCCACAAAGGCTCCTCCAGTCTCTACTCCGCTCCTTGCGTGAACGCTGAGAGAGGGGAGAGAGCGAAAGAGAAATGCGCTCATCTTCCTGGGAGCCACCGCGGCTGTTGTTCTGGCGCGTAGTTAATTGCGTGTCTTGTTTGTGCTTCCTGTCTCAAAACAGAATAGCGGCCCCTCAGCCGTGCCTCGGTTGCGGCTTTCTTCTGGCCACCCCCTCAGCTACCTCCTTTTCGTCGAGCCTATTTTGCTGCTCGTGGCCCGTTTGGCACGGAACCGAATTCCGCGAAGCCACGGCGAGCTATCTGAGCGAGCGACATTTCGGTGGGTGGGTGGTGGGGAAGAAACGTAAGGGCGCGAAGCCAGGACCGTCGAGAGAAAGGTGAACGAACTCCACTGAGCAGCAGCTGCTGCTGCTGCTGCCGCTGGTGTTCTCGTGTATTGATGGTCAGAACGTGTGTGGCGGGAAGAAATGTGTTAAGTGCATAAACTGCTTTCACGGTCACTCACTCACTCGCTCACTCTCTACAAGGGCAAGGTTAGTAAAGGGGACGCAGAGATAAGTTTGATTTGGGGAATGCGAAGAGGAGGGACAGAAAGGAGTGGAAAGGAGGGACCGCCTTTCCGAGACACGAGATTACTCATGCCACCAAGCGCTAAGTCAGGACACCTCTTTCTCTCTCTCTCTCCCATTAGAAAAATCGGTGGGTGCCCAGCGGCTCTGGGGATCGAGCCCACTACCTCCTATATTGTTGGAGGACGGTCATATTATTAGGTCAACGCTGTGGTGTTGTAAATGCACGGATCGGGTTTTCTCAGCCAAGACCCGTCCACCTGAATATGCTCTCCTTTCCAACGAACACACACACACACACACACACACACACACGCACGCACGCACGCACGCACCTCCCATTGTGACGCTTCCTAGGAAGATGTCGACCTCTGACAACGAGCAGCCATAACTTCCCACGTTATGATATTAAACGTATAGTTATCTACTACGATTAACTTTTCTTATGAGCTATGCTGACAAAAGCTTCGACACGTTACGCTCTGGAAAGATGTTATCATAGCGATCCCTCATTACTATTATGAATATACACTTTTTCGCAATTTTAATTCCATCCATCCTGCCGTCTTCTTTTCTATTTCTGACCTTGCGACGAGGCATGCCTCCTCTTATGAGCTCGCGTTCATAGTACACAGCGGTCTGGCTTCTGCGTGCAGGTATTTATTGAGGAAATGTAAAACGCGCACGACATAGCGGCACTTCATGAACAAATATACGCGCTCCTACGTTCACGTAGTTTGCTTGGAGCGGGCGTCGAAGGCAGGGCGTTCCTTTGAATCCTGGCTTTTGACACGCACGCGCGCGCAGGCGCGTGAAGCCGCACGCGCTCGAGCGCGCGGGAGCACGGGAGCGTGTGAGCGAAGCCAGCGAAGCCGACATGGGAAGCACCGCGCCTGACGTGATCAACAGCTGGCGAGATCCCACACTTACTAGAGTCGAGAGAGCTAAAGTATTTATAGCAGGCAGGACTACATAGCAGCGCACTTATATCTCGTCCGAATATGAGGGGCCAGGCAAAGAGTTCTTTTGTAGGAAGAGTATGTAAGCTTAAAAACAAGAGAAGTATGTTATCGACAGCACTTTGATACGGAGCCGTGAAGAACCTGGTCGACGTGGTTCTTGAGTGCTCCGAATACGAAGGAGAGCTATACACGCGGGCAAAGCCCGAGTAAGCACCCTCAGATATTTTTGAGGCAGCCATGTTGCGCATTTTTGACACGCAGTCGAGGTGGCGGAAAACACAGTCCTTGACATTCGGAAGCGCCGACGAGGATTGTGTGACAGTGAACAAACAGGGACGATGACCCTGACGGTTCATACCGATTGTGGACTGCTCCTCTGTTGACGACTGCCTCCAATCAGCTTCTTTCGCCTTTTTGCATCATGTCGATAGAAATAAGCAGCCACTGACGCCATCAGTGAAAGAAGCTGGGCCCGTATTCATAAAAACGTTTTACCCAAAAATTGCTTGTAAGAGAATATTTATGCCAATAGTAATGCTAGGCATATCATTAGCGAAGCCCGCTGACCATCAGAAAAGGCACTTGCCAAAATGTTTTGCGAATTCGGCCATTTGTGCCTTTCATGAACAACAGCTGAAGTATAGAATTCGACAAAAACCTTGTTCGGCTACGGTTCTGTGAAGTTCTGGCGAATATATTCTATTTATTGGGAATTTCCGCCGACAACATTTAGTTCGATATAGAGTGCAAGATGCAAGAAGCTCGCCTAATGGAAGATACTGAAGCTTGTGGAAACTGTGCTGTTCTGCTTATTATAGGTGCCATTCAATAAGCGCAACTTTGATTGGAAAGGTGTTCCACTTGTAACTAGCGCAACGTGTGTGCAATGGAATTAGGGGCAAACGAATCGTCCACTCTGTCATTGCTCCTTCGTGTCAGTATCGAAGTTTGTTTGTTCAGGCATTCGCCACATTTGAAAGCAGCCGTCAATGTGACTGGTGTAGCTAGAAGAAGAGAAAATGTCCAACCTTGATTACCTGTCCAAGTTTGTTAATTGCACGCATCGTCCCTGTAATTATTGCGGTGTCTCCATTAGCGAAATGGTGGTGGTAATAACTTTATTGAAAATTCTGCTCAGGAGGTGCCTGACAGGCCCGAGCACTAGGATGGCCCCTCACGAGGAGCGACCCTTTCTGCCCAGGAGACGAGGGTTTGTTGCGATCCCTGATCGGCCGCTCCGAGCAGCTGTTCCAATACGTCTGTAACGAGGGAGCTGGTAGGAGCAACGCGGGTGGGTGGAAACCCACGCTGAATGCGTGTTTGGTTGCGTGGGTAGCGCACCAACGCCAACAGAATCGACAGCGGATCGATGAATCCGTAGAGTCGTGCTGCTACGCTCGCCATTACAGTCTCGTGAATGAGAACTGATTCTAAATGCAAGCGTTCTGCTTGGTGCGAGTACTTCCTTGTCTTCCCTTAAAATTTTAGGATTTGTATCAGCGTAATACGACTTCCCCACTCATAAAACCAAATTGCATCCCCTCCTCCAGCGCCGTCACCAGCGCAATAGCAGTTATGTAAACGGGGAGCCGGTTGAAGAAAAAAAATATGGAAGAAAATAAAGGTAAACCTGGAAAAATATCTGGGCCTTTCGCATAAACAAGTTACGACAAAAACCTTCTTAAGAAAAGATTCACTCAGTGTTGATGCTGGACGTACCATTCGACAAACCGATTGGCCGACGGCAAAAAGCCCTTACGAAAGGTTATTTGTGAATTCGGCCTCTGACTACCATATGTTCATCCTAGAAGCACACCTAGCTCCCCTTTTTTAGGGCAATCCATATAGTGGTCGATTCAAACGATAGACTCCACATAGCCTCTACTTTCTCTGCGGTCGTTCATTTTCTTCTTTACGGGGAAAATTCCTCCTATTCTAGATCTAAAGTAAGGTTGTTGGCTAGAAATTAATGCTTGTAGGAAAGTATTTCATGTAGTTCTTTTTTATTATCACAAGCGAAACAAGCTCGTTCCGACCTCCTTAAAGAAGCACGCGTCCTTTTTATATATTATAAATGGAATGTAAGGAGAGATTGGTGCCCATGTGCGGCGCCGGCTACTCATCTTCTCTTACAGCGTGGTTTTATTTATTTATTTATTTATTTATTTATTTATTTATTTATTTATTTATTTATTGATACTGTCAGCCCTTGGCGGGCTATTACAGGATTGGAATGAAATCAAATAAAACAGCAATGTGCGTGAGATAAACAAAGAAAGGAACTACACCGCCGGAACTAATAATTTCACAGCTCATATCAAAACACATACAATAAGTCTATCAAAACTGCAGGAAATACAGTTTTCGTCACAAAGTTAAGAACAATTCATCAAAGTGAATGAATGAAGCACCTCAACACGGACACATATTTAGAGTCACTATTCCAGTACAACTGTACATGAAACGAGAGATTCATAGATGTCAAATGTGTACACCTCAGTACCGTCCACACAACCGAGTACAGCATGACCGCATAGCGCATACTGATCATCTGCAGACTGTCTCTTTATTGCTGACCTTAATCACAACAACGGACATGTCCACGGCAACAAATATAGCAACAAGTAGAACATACAAGAAATATGCAACCCGCAGTGCTTGTTAATAATAGCGATGCCGGCACCAACCTGATGTAGTTTAATATTTTTTTTTCGATATATATTGAATCCTCTAAGTAGTTCATCAGTGCACGTGCTGCGACGCATTGTAATTTCTTTGTTGGCCAAGGGAGCAGAATTTTCGGTAATGACAACGGACGCCTATCCAGATTATTTAATGTCTGTAGAAGTTTTTGGCGTGGAACATGATAATTTTTACAATGAAGATGCTCTATGGCTCCTTCTGCCCCTTCACATGAGCAAGCTGCGCTGTCAGTTGTCTTTATCCTATAAAGGGAGCTCCTAGTATCCTTACACAAGGTCAAATATTTGATTCCATTCGCGAAATGTACCACACGGGAACCATCTTGAATTAAAAATTTTGTAATCATATTCATAATGTAGAAATATTTTCAGACTCGAACTTACAAAGAACTAGGGTATACTTTTGATTGTTGAAGTTTTCCAGTGAATCGAAACCTATTAACAATAAGAATAAGGAAAAGTGCTGTGCCTCCACTAATTATGTTCCTGTCAGAAAAAAACGGGAAATAACAGTAAAATTTTCCAGAATGTTTTAAATTCCTGCAGGTAAACTTCTTTTAGGGTTGTGTATTGTGAAGCTGTGACACCAATTAACGATACAAATTATGAGTTCACTCATACAAACGCGCCAAAAATTATTCGTGCGCATGTCTCACGAACAAACTATACAAAAAGAAACGTTGCTGGAGGGGCTGTTTCAACAAGTGGGCTTCTCATCGTCGGTCTACTTCGACAAGCCCACTTGTTGAAGTGTCGGTTCCAGCGATATTCCCTGCTCAACATTTTTTTTTTTCATCGCCTAAAGTCTCAATCTATCCTTGAAATTCTTTATTGTGCTATAGTTATTCTTGACAACGAATAAAAGTCTGCAACATTACGATTTAGTTGTTCTAACACGGAGCTGAGACGACGAAGTCAAATCAGCCGTCTGTAACTAGCGTCCTGATGGATATAGTTAAGTTTTTAAGGCTACCATGGGACTCACAGTAAAATGGCCGTCTTTTTACACTCTCTTTCCAGCTCTGTTCCGGCAAAGTCATCAGTAGGAAGCGAGAGTTCTTGTATTAAACTGGCCCAGCCAGTTATCAGAGCTCGTACCTACACTCTACGCTTTCCTCTCCCGCACAGCCTGCCGTTATTTACACCCGTCGCTCTTTGTTTGGTTAGGTTGACAGGGAGGGAAGCGTTATCGCGGTCCGTCTCACAACGTCGCGCCCTCTATTACTTGATGGCGCTTCGGGCGCCAATGAGAAATTGCGCTAAAGGCACCGGGGACTACGGTGTCCGCCACCGGCGCTCTGTTGACACAAAGCGAGCCCGCGTATAACCTGCCGCGCCTCAACCAACCGCCGAAGCATCCGCGCAGCGACCGCCAAAGCGATCCCGGTTCATTATTGGGTTCGCCGGATCGCTTCGTGGAGACAGTCTGCGGTCGCGAAGGGACTCGCCCGGACTTGGAACAATAAACACCGCAGAAAGAAACAACAGTTGGTGCGCAGTTGCTGGAGGCCAGAAATGCGAGCGCGCGCGCGTGCACTCGCGCAGCATGCAAGGACGTCGCCAGGAGAGAACTCCCTCTTTCTTCTTATTCGCGGTGGCGCTTACATTTTTTGCGATAAGCAAACGCGTGGGCCGCGCGCAAGAGCCGAAGAGCCCGCGCGACTGCTCAGCGCCGATTCCCTGGAGTCCATTAAGTGGATTGCAGCGAGAAGGCAACGTCGACGTTGGGCTGTGTTGGCGGAGGCCGCTGTTGCTGCCCATGCAGCTGCTCGCCGAAACAGATGGCCTCCATTATTCCGTAACCCTTGTAATGAAAGGCAAAGCTCGAGAAGGGACATACTTGCTGCCTAAAGCTTTACTTCGCACGCTCTACGTCTTACATATTTCGTGTTGAGTACACTTTTTCTTTTTTGTAACGTGGTCTTCTTACTGGTCGATATGCTTTTTTTTTTTTTTTGCAACACGCTTGAAGTGTGTACGGTAGAAGAATCTTACAGATGACCAGTTGTCAATGCCGAAAATGGCAGTACCTTTTTGTAGAAAGTAGAACGCTCTTGTTCGCATCCACGTCGGAATTTCACTTGCGGCTTGTATTTGCTAGCCCGTGAATAAGCACAAACTTTTTACAACACTGCCGATTTAGAGCGGCTTAGAAAGAACCTTAGCGACAACTGGCTACGGTTATTATGATGATGACGGTAATGATGCTATGATAATTTTTTTACAGAGGAGATGTTAAGCGTTTCGTTATGCTGCTGTTCGCCGACAGAAAATTGTGGGCCTATGCGGGAAGAAGCGCAGTCATACAGTTGCGCTACAGCTTGCGTCGCCTAACAACTATCTGGCATAGCTGCGCTCGCTTAGCGTAGCATAGTTACAGCTAGAGTGATTGCATAAAATGACGTCACAGCTAGTTACGAGATCTAGGTCACGTAATATGATATTATATATAGTTAAGTCACCTAGCAACCACCTACCATAGCTGCGCTTGCATAGCCTAGCTCAGTGACAGGCAGCGTGTCCACGTAAAATAAAGCCACATGTAGTCACGTGGCGATTCACGTAACACGACGTCACAGCTATCAAAACCACGCAACATTTAGTCACGTGAGAAACCACGTGACTTAGTTAAGTTTGTAGAAGCCGCGAGAAGCTAGGTCGGTCACAAGGCCCGCTGTAGGTCCAGCCTATCACCACTAGTGAAAGCTGCCCATATATATATATATATATATATATATATATATATATATATATATATATATATATATATATTTCGGAAGTTCTTTGTCACCAGCGGCGTCTGCGACATGGGTCACTAGACACCACCACTTAGGCGCCCGAGTCATAGGTGGGATAACGTGCTACGATGGCGTTTTGTGGTTCTGTTAGGTTCTGACTAACGTCAAATTTTCCTCACCGATAAAGCAAGCCCGGGCAAGAACCAGCAAGCTTTCTTGACGGGCCAGATCAAAAACCTTTCCTGTTCACCAGAAATCCCTTTTTTTCTTCATGAAGAGGTATAGCACTGTCCGCTCTGACACAGTTTTCTTATCTACTCTGCTTATTTGTCTCGATGAGAGCGCGGAAGCACTAAGAGTTTTAGTTGGGATTAGCTCGTAGAACTAGTGTGCCCATGTAGATAGTGACTGCTCCTCCGATTGGTCTTCTACCTATTGTTCATTATGCGACTGCTTGCAGCGATCATGGCGTCTTTTCGTAAAACGCTAAAGAACGTGTCATCAGCAAGGGATAGTTCACGAAGCGACGGTAGAACGCTAAGACGACTCAACTGTGTTACAGCACCACATAAAATATACTTATACGCCTAAATAAATACAATTTTTGCCAGCATCTACGAGCAACTGCGGCGAGAATAATCAGTGGGGAGCCATCTAGTCTGGGGCATTATATCCGGCTATACGGGAAAGTGTAGCCTCATTCTGGCAAACAATTTTTCACGCCATGAGTCTCACAGGTAAGCGTTTCAGAGGTAGGCGATTTCATAGGGCAGGCTAGAAATGTCTCACCGCGAAGGAATACTTAAGATAATAATAATGTGAATTGATGGGATTTGTACGTGCGAAAACCAGCTATGATGATTAGGCGCGCACCACAGTGGACTGCTCCGGAGTAATTTCTGACGGCCTCGGGTTCTTCAACGCGCACTTAAATCTAATTACACGGATGTTTTTTCTTTGCATTTCGCCGCCACCGAATTCGGTAGCCGTGCCACGGTTCGGTCCCATGAGGTGGAGCTTAGGAAGTCAACACCATGTGTAGCCGCTAAGTTACCACGGCGGGTTAAAGAATAATTACGAGGAATATGCAGCATTACAGTAATTGGCCCTTTTATGTTCTATCGAATTCGGTATAAACATTTTTTTTTTTTGCACGACAAGGCGCTTTCATGGCTTGTGTATTCATGGCGCGGAACAAGCGCTGTGAGCATCGACATAAAATTTTGTCCTGTGGCGCCCTGTGGTAGAGAGCTATAGTAGCGAATGTTGAATAAACCCAGAGCAGTGTTATAACGGACCAGGGTTAAGCTTGTGATGTATTTCTTTAGAAGTTTAAGAAACACGGTGATAGTGTTGTAAACATGAGGAATAGGGCTACATTCGGCTGCTGGTTTGTTCTTCTTTGTGCCATTTTATTTCTCCGGTATGTTCAAGCTCAGAAAAGTGGCGCATGTAGAACAAGTCGGTTTTAAAAGGTCACACGCGCACTTCATTTCTAAATTTTACATGATCGGTTGAAAGCATATATACATTCCATCAGAGTAAGTACGGAATCCGGTTAATGTTGTCAAAGTCAGTAAGTAGGAGCCTGTAAAATTATGGCGCAAAGCTGGAAAAAAAAAAAAGCGCTGACGGCAAACATGTGAGGTCATGCACTTGAGTTTCGAGAAAATATTATCGATCAGCATCAAACAAAGCGGCGCTCCTACAAGACGTACGTTCGCACCGCACCACTGGTTGGCACAAACCAAAAATTAAAACCGATATCCTTACTTTCAACACGCTTGGTGGTCGTATAGAATTTGCATAACAACACCATCGGGAGGTGATTGAAAAAAAGTCCCTGCGGTGCTGCGTTGTCAGAGCTGGCGCGTTCATCGGTGTTTATGACTTTTTTTTCTAATCGCATGCACGTTGCATTATCGCTCAAGTCGCAGCAATTTACACGGCTGCACGATGTACTAGTGTAGACCGTGCGAGACATTAGGCAATGAACTTCTACGTCCCGCGGCGTGTCTGCGGCTCGTAAATAGCTCAAGGGTGAACGTCGCGTTAAGTGTGTGCCTGTCAATTTCAGTGACGTACTCGCACGACATCACAAGCGAGAGAGCTCGCACGACGCTACTCTCTCCTGTGGGGCATAACAGGGCTTTATATCGGATTTTCCTCTACGGCCGGCGCATGTAACGGGACCCAAAGGGGCGACTCGCGCGTGATCTGCATAACGTGCTTGCACAATGCCGGCGCCCGCGAAGTGAGCAAAGCGCGTTGCGAAAGGCTGGAATGCGGCTTGCGAATTGCGCGCCGCCATTGATGACGTCTTCGCTTCGTTAAAGATTCCTCCCCCGCTTCTTAGCACAGCTCGGTTCTTACGAGCTCGCCTGGGAGCTTACAGCGCATGCTGTGCACGGCCGCGGTGTGCAATGAGCGGATAAGATTGCGCCGACCGGACTGGGAGTGCTCGAGCTAAGGTGGGGAGAAGAAACAATAAGTGACCGTAGCTGCGGGGCAGCGAGCAATGATTTTGATACAGAGCTAGACACGTTAATGGCTAAGCTCACAGATACAAGGGGAATGACCTTAGGTTTATTGATATAGGGGCTTCCTCTAGTGCTCGAGGTTAGGTTAATGACTTCGAGGATATCATGGCTGTTTTCATGTTTCAATGAATCCGATGTATCTTGCAGGGTAGGGACGTAGCTTGTGGGGTAAATTAAGATAAAATTCATCGCAGCATTCCTATGAGAGAGCCAACGTACATACAACATAAATTACCTACATCCTACATCCTGCATAATATATATATATATATATATATATATATATATATATATATATATATATATATATATATATATTAGTTAGACAGGTATCATGTCCTCGATGTAATGAACCGGTTGAGCGCTCTCTAGGTGGAGGTGCAGGATATACCTATGTATGCGGAGGTCAACAGCGACGAGGAGAAGAGCAGGATGTCCTTCTTTCAAGTAGACACGAACGGTGCGCAGAATACGAAATGCACTCGAAATAAAGGGAAATCGATATAATCCCTTCTTTACGATGGTCGCCTAGCGAAAAAGAAACACAAAAGGGAAAGGCAGCAAACAAACTGGAAAGAGGATCAAGAATGAAGGAGCATTTTCAAGGGCAAGGCCCAGTTACATGTTTCTTGTGTATCAAAGCGGAGAGGCAAATAATGGGGGAATACCGAATGGAGGGCAACGGGAAACGCCAGCGGATCAAAGAAACGTATACGATGAAGCAGGGGGCGCATCCAAACAAGAACGACGCGGCGTAACAGGGTTCGGCGCGACGGAAACATGGGAGGGCGGTCTCCGACGACGGGACGATGCAATGAGAACCCTTACTTTCCCCGTGTATAAGGCGAACGAGGAGGAGTGCCACGTTGGGCGCTGGATCGACATCTATGGGGGGCGCCTCTACGTATATATGTACGTAGTAGCAGTGGTAGTGCGGCACAAGAGGCGCAAGACCATGAGAATGACACCGCCGAGAGATGCGCAGGCAGTAAAACAGCAGAGACCACAACATCAAAAAAAAAAGAAGACATAAGTCGCCTTCCCACCAGTCTGGCTCGCTGGCGCGGTCTGATCGGCCTTGGCTGGGTCGCGAGTATGGCAGTGGGAGTTTCCGTTCATCTAGATCTGTGCAGCATTTGCAATAAGTCGAGCGACTTCCGTCGGCTGGTTCGGAGGCCAAGTACACTGTCCGTTTGCGTACAGGGCGTTTTTCAGGTGATACCTTAGTCAATACGAGGCAAAGCCACTGAAATGGGCATGTTTTGTGCGCACTGTATGGAAGTACTACTTAGAGACATGGTATACAAACCAGAATAGTGCCTATAGTTACGATACATAGACCTTAATTTGAGCGACATTGTAAAGTCACGTCGAGGGCTGCAATAGTCAGTATGTTTCATTAACCAAATGATATTGCATTTTAAGAGAATTGGATCAGCGTGACTGTTTACTTGAGCTAAGCCCGAGCACGGCAGCGTAGAAACATCTATCTGAAATACATTACCATGTCAACAACGCCTCGTTTGAAGTGCTATACGGACCACGCGCTAATACAGCACGAAATAAATTCAACCCTTTCACAACGCTCGCAATGGGAGCGTATTTGGCGCATATCGGCGAGCGCGCTTGTTATGGGCGCTGAATATTGTTACGATATCCTTACGACCACGTGGCAATATTGTCGCGAAAGAAAAGTAGTGGTGGACAATATTAAGACCGCCAGTCACACGGCTGCCCAACGATTACTGCACCCGTAGAGACCCTAACGGAGGCGCCGGTCGACGGCACGGGGTTCACGCGAGGACCCAAATCCTCGGGTATTCCGCATTTGATTAGCTGGCCGCAACTCTCGCTAGCGACAACAACACTGCAGGGATTTAGTATGACGTAGTAGCGAAGCGATGGGCAAGGAGAAAAACGAAGAAGGCGGGACCCCGCCGTGCCTCTTCAACCGACGACGCCGACGCACTGTCCCAACTCAAGGATCGGGCCACGATCGATGGACGAGATTAGAGGTCTGCTGCTGCTCGGCGCGCATAAGGAGTGCGGCAGCCGCGGCGCCTATCTCGCTCTATGGGCATGCGCCCACGCTGGCCGCCCGTTCTGGGACCGACAGCACTCTGGGGTGTCTGCTCCCCCCCTTCACCTCTCCATCTGACAGTGGCGCATACTGCGAGACGCGACCGACGAAGACACGAGCGAGAAAGGGCTGCATCGTTGAGGCGAGGTCCAGGGGCAGCGCTTTTCCCCGACTCACCCGCCAATGCGCCCCTCCTCTCCCCGGTCACCAGCGGGAGGCATTAACTAAATTGGGGCGCGTATGCGCTCACGCTTTCCACTCTGTGGGTAGCGGGAGCGAGCGTAGCACGTCTTCCTTTTTTCCCCCGCGCACGCGTGTTTCGTGTTTTTGTTCGCCGCGCGATGTGCGCGGGAGCAATAGGGCTCGGCGGGCGTCTAATAAGTTACGGGAAATAGCGCGGCCGCGACGCTGCGAGAGACCCTGGCAAGACAGATACGGGTTAAGTAGATGCTGCCGCTGTTGCGGTCGCGTTCCATCTCCTAAGGGCGATTTATGCGCACGACTTCATCTATATTGCGCCACTCTGCGCAGCCGTAATTGGTGCCAGTGCATGTCTCCCGTGTACAACGGCATGGCTTGCGGCTGTTAGTTTGCAGTAGCTCAATGCTGTGTTCGGCTGCCAGCTTCTCTGTTAAGCATGCGTACTCTTCTTCTAAGAGTGTACACATACACAGTGACGACTCCTTAGCTCTCGCATAAGCGCTTGACCTAGACAGACAATGCGTTTTTGCTTTGGGAGGCGCACTTTGTGTGTGCGCGTAAGACGTTTATGAGAAAGTCAACGTTTCTCTTGTCATCGGTGGCATACGAGCAATGGAGGCAAGGGAGGGGGGAGGGGATATTTGATTATTTTGTTTGATTTGATTTATTTCTTCCTGTACATCTACAGAAATCGAAGAAGAAGCAAAAGGCTACAGATCATGATGGAGGCTTTTGCATTCCACGTTATGATCGCCGCAGTGGCAGGCGCCGTAAAGCAGGTTCGTTGGTGTTAGAAAGTATTCACTGTTCTTCTAATTGCATGGCGGTTTCGTCATTACTACCAACTAGACGAATAGGTTCTCACGCTCACTAAAAATAAATACAGATATGTTCGTCAAAATACATGTTCTATGCGTAAATATTCCTTTTTTTTTCGCGAAGGGCTAAATGAACTAGCCCGCAATGTATTGTATAAAAGAATCTCTTAGCCCACCCAATTATGTAATACCCCCTCGAGGCGTCTTTAAGTGAAATAAAACGATGAGATGTCACGTGATTGCTGCCGACCTATCCAAGGACGTCTCTTCAAAGTTATACAATTCGAAATAAACTAGTTTTGTCAGTGCGCGTTAAAGAATCCCAGGTCGTCAAAATTTCCGGAGCCCTCCACTACGGCTTTTCTTCTCTTTCTATCTCTTTCAGTCCCTTTCTCCTACCCCCACGGACGCTCAGCCGTGCTGCCGGCATGGGCGGCAGGAATTAGCGCCCTTTCTTAACCTAACCACAATCATCATCATAATCATCATCATCATCATCATCATCATCATCTCTCTCACTCCAAACACTCCAATCCAGTGAACCATACCTATAGTGCAATATTTCGGTGCAATAGACCACACAAAGCGTGACAGAAGAACACCAATAAACAGCATCAGAAATTCGGGCAAGTTATCTAAAAAAAAAAAGGTATCTGGTTAGCTACCCTGCACCGAAACAAGAGAAAAGGAAGGGAACGAGAAACCAATATCTACTTCAGTAATACCGTAGTTTAGAATCCTTTAAGAGTTAAGAAAAAAAACTAAAACCATATACCGTTTTCGTGTGACTTCTCGAACGCCGGATGTATTTCAATATTTTTCTTCCCAACAACGGTGAAATCGTTGCAGCACGCGTGAGCACTTGCTACGCAAACTTGTCACGTACTTCAGGCGTATTCCGATCCCATTTCCCACTGTCGGCGCTTAAGTTGTTTCCAACGCTTTACCTTAAGAAAAAAAATATACACTCAACTAAAAAAATTCATATTGGCGTCTTAAAATCACTCGTGTATGGAAAACCAGCAGTGTTCCCGTATTTGTGTTTCGTCTTTTTATTGCAAATGTACAGCAAGGTGTAACACTAGTCAAATTTAAAATTTAACAAAGCAACGGTTGCTTCCGAGTGACATCGCGCTCAGAAATATGCTAGCTTGCATTTATGGCCACGACCTGGTTGCGGAACCGCCGTTTCTAGAATACCGAAAGCTCGCCATTTTGCTTTCGATCAAGAGCGGAACTGCTCTTTCGCATGCAAATGCGAACGCTCCACTCCGGCTACTCCACACGGAAACGCCACATTTCAGCACTTCGCCCGGCGCCGAGGTATCTAGCGCATGCTTGGTTACCAATCCATCCTGCCGCTGGCAACTTGAATACCAGGGAAGAAAAAGGCCATAACGGGTCGCCTATCGTTTATGCTTTCCACGTAGTTCTTTCTTGGTTACATTATTGTTCTTCCTATTGTTCGATTTATTAGACCTTCTTCTTCACCGAACATTGATGTATTTTTCCAATAAGGACACCCTTGTGGCGACGTTCCCAGCGAGTCGTAGCAATAACACGGAAGGTGGCATACCACTGGCGGATTCAAGTGCTAGCATTCAGAATCACTTTCGAGAATTCTCTTTGCATTTGCTTTATGTGTTTCTTAACACAGGCTTGCATAAAGGGAACAGGGGTCGCTCGAGAGCGTCCCGCTCCTCTCTCTCTCTCTCTCACACACACACACACACACACACACACACACACACACACACACACACACACACACACGCGCGCGCGCGCGCGCGCGTTATAGATTTTAAATGTGCGCGCCGCGTGTTGCTGCTTCCCATCGCTTTGATACGCTCCACGATGACTTTTCCACATGCGGCTTCCCGTGCTCGTTTTACTTGCCGGAAGAAATAAATATACGGGGATTTTTTCGTGCTTAAGGGTTTCTTTGAGAGCTTGTCAAGTTTATCGATGCCGAGAAGAGAACATCAAAGGAATCCGAAAACGTATTGATGGGGCAAAAGAAATAAAGCGACCAGACGCACGATATAGCCGAGGCAAAGCATCTTTTAATTCCTTTCAAGCGAGACGTATGAGACAGTCACCTGACCAGGCACGCACGCACGCACGGTTGTTGTATGATTGTTGAATCTTTCTCTGGTGGCGTTGTAAATGCACCGTATTGATTTGATGATTTGATTTGTAGGGTTTAACGCCCCAAAACCAGCTGTGATTATGAGAGACGCCGTAGTGGAGGGCTCCGGAAATTTCGACCACCTGGGGTTCTTTAACGTGCACTGACATCGCACAGCACACGGGCCTCAACATTTAGCCTCCATCGAAATGCAGCCGCCGCGGCCGGGATTCGATCCCGCGACCTTCGGATCTGCAGCCGAGTACCATAGCCAATAGACCACCGTGGCGGGGCAATGTACCGTTTTGCTCACATACGTGTACTCGTACAAATCCGAATCAACAAGAGAAACTTAAGTACATATACTAACAATCTGTCTCTGTCAAGTTTCTGTCGCGCCACAATAACAAGTGCTAGATGCCATATATAAGTTTTCCTTCGGTTAGGTGGTGAACCAGTACTCATTTTCTTGAGTTTTGACTCAGATTTGTTACTTAAATCGCTGAACAGCGTGTCACGATCAATGTCGTCGTTCGACCATGAGCTGAAACACTTTCATTCGAACCGTGCCTATGCTCAAAAAGGAACTTCTTACGATAAATATATCCTTAAGAGTATATTTCAGTCGATCCTCCTGTCAAACATTGGGAGAAAACCAAGCTAGCCAATGAGAACAAGAACTCACGAAAATTTTTTTTCGTTTGAAAATTCTTGGCTATGCTTTCGTGGCTAGCAATGCTCTGTCAATTATGTACTAGTGGTTGATCAATATTGTGATTACCAACAGGAAATGATCACCGACACATTCAACTTGGCATCCTTCTGAACAACATCAGGCCCTTTATTCCTCATCAGAAATGAATGTCATGGCCTCAGGCTGATTCTTGAAGCACTATAGCGGCGCGTAGTAGTTTGATGTAGCCTTTTTGATACTACTGAAGCCACCTATCGCTCTGGCATCATGTACAACAATAGCTTTGCGATAGGTTGAGTTGAACTTTGTTCTCTTTTTTTTTATTGGTATACCAGGAGGACTGAGTTAAGGGGGAACGTCGAGAGAGGGTAGCGTTTGTGCTTCGATGCCGCCGCACCCTGAAAGGATACCATTAATTTTTGAGCGTTCTCGGGTGTACAGCTTGCCACATTCATGTTAACGACCGGCCACAACTTTCGGGACTACCTCTATCTCGCGTCTTTCGTTCCGAACTACACACTTATTTCTGTCATCAACAAGCCGCGATACAAAAGCAATGCTTTTCTGGAAACATTAAGAGGGTATACGTACATGTACCAGGGAACGTTGCAAGCCTGACGCGTAACCATAGCAACGAAAGTGCCACTGCCATACATTTTTGACAAGCACTGCAGAAGTAAACAGCTGATACTTTCCGTGCTATCGCTTCACTGACGCAGACGCATATTTAAAGATTGATGGCCGATGGTCGGCTCTCGTTCGTTCGCCTTCATTCGTGATCTTGCGTGTACTGCACATCATGAAGAAAGTTTCCTGCCTTTAGGCAGCTTTTATTTAATTTTATTTCTTTTATGCTCCCAGGAGAATAAACAAGGTTTTCGGCGACACAAGAAAAGAAAAAGCGAACTCAAGTGAGCCACACTGCGGTTTAATGAAGTATTTACGTCACGCAGCTGCCTACTCATGTACCGTTGCCTAAGCAACACGCCTCCACGAAGTTTTCTTCATTCTTTTCCTTCCTTCTCTCGCTGAAATTTAGTGCGCTGTCATCCATACTTTGCTAAGTTGTTGTAGGAAGCACGGTGTTCCCTAGCGAAGATATAAAAAAAGTGTGGTGGTTTATTTCCAGGTTTCTTTCGTCCTTTTTTTTTCATCGGTACCTCCTCTTTTAAGGAAGCTGGCTGAAGTTGACCATTCATTTAATGAAGTTCTTATACCTTTCAAAAAAAATCGATACTTGTCAGGAAGGAGGCTAAGCGGACCTGTTAACGTGTCTTTACTAACTGTTTTTTTTTTCTTGTGCTAAAGATGACCAAACTATGCGGTAGTTCAAGAAGGTGGCTGAGTCACCTGTTCTGATTTTTGAGGTTAGAGTTAACCATAGAAGAGTAGACAGAGAATTTGGAAGGGTCTAATACGACATTAGAAATTGAGTCACATCACAACTGCGTCATTGAAAACGGTGTAGTTGAGCGCCGCCTTTTTAACATCCTTCTCTTTTTTTTTTTTTTTTGTCTGGCCAGTAGGCGGTGTCGCTTTCTCTAAGAAAAACGAATGTTTTGTTCAAATACTAGACAAGTGAAACACGAAGAAAAACTATGTAGACGAAGTACCATTAACTCATGCAAAGAAAATCGAAACCTAGGAGAAAAATAAAAACCCTACGCAGGTATTCAGATGCAAGGATAGAGCAGGTCAACTTAAAATTGCCGCTTGCCATCAATCTTTTTTTTCATAAACAATCAATCCCATTGTCACACGTAGCAAGAGCGCGAGGAAGCTGATTCGATTATGTGCTATGGTAGCAGCGTCCTACACCAAGAGTCTATGCCTAACTTATTAGTTGTGCAATTATGCTTGCTACGCAAACACATTCGACAAGTGAAAATAAACTGAGCATTGCACTGTGTTAAGCTTTCGTATTTCTTCGCAACAGAAAATGTGACCGTTCAATCATACGTCATAAAACGGGTAATTCAGTCCTTCGCGGCACTGCTCTAGACGAACGATGACGCACAAAACTACGTCACTAAATTTATTCAGCCTCCTAGAAGCGACATACCTTAAAATAATTTTATTCAATGATGGCTGCGGCTTGCACCCTACGCCTATGGAAAAGGACACGAAAGTGCCCACACTTCTGCATTGTTTTGCTTCTCGAGGCTCGCACCTACTAGGGAAAAAAGTTAGTGTGCCAAAATTGAGCATGTGTCAACGTTACCGAAAACGTGGCAGTTGCTTTACAGCTTCACTTTCCTGCCACTGCACGGAGCGCGATGACAGCGATGCTGTCTCTTCCAAAGGCATTGACGTTACCTAACAATAACATTTTATGCGACAGCTCCGTGAATAAGAATAGACACAGACGGGGCTCTCTGAGATGTCTCGGAGTTTTTTTTTTTTTTTTTGGAATTTCTTAGTGGCGACTTTTGTGCTCACTTTAAAAAAGGCGTCGTACCATTGCAACAAAAATGTGCTTGTCATTTCTCTTGCTTACAGTGGTTGTATTTCGAACTGAGCTATATCATGAGTTTGTCGTATTGTGGCCTGTCATATTCTTTCTATTCTCTTTGCAGCTCCGCTTATCTCAAATGCGCGTCTCTATTTCGTCTATTCTAAGAAGTGGACACACTTGTTCCCCCCTCAGTACTCAGTATAAGTAGCGCTTCTTCCTTTTTCAGTTCCGCATTTGTACTTCCCTCAGTGGCACTTCGCGTAAAAGGGAGCTGTCTTTTTGCAACCTACACATGTATGTTGCACTCCGTGTGCATTCCATGAAGTTGTGTTTAAGGCAACAATCTTTAAGGCGATCATATGCAAACCATATTGACAATGGGCAGCGTGTGAGAAGAACTACACTCAGCCTGAGTCTTACAGAAAGGTGCCTAGAGTGGCTATATAGAATTCGTGTATGTTTCACAAGAAGACAAATCCGCATGAAACGAACTTCACGTCCTCCTATTCTTCTCCCCCATAAAATTAGCCGAGGCGCTCATATGGGCGAGCAGAAATGCGCATGATGAACATTGAAGAACCCCCTAGGCTAGCGTATGTGAATGAGCAAGTCTGATGAAGTAAAAAAATAAAAATAAAATACTGTGTACACTAAAGACACCTTCGGGACATACTGAAATTACTGAAAAAAAAATAAAACACAGCGCAGGTACAATTCAGGAAGAACAGCAACAAGTTCTGTGTTCACGATGCGCCGGTAATCATTAAATTTTGAAAAAATGAGGCGAAAGGTAGGATTCGTCCAGCATGTTCATCCTCCAATGTATGGTAACCACGAAAATTGAAAGCGCCCAGGAGAAGGAAGATGAATGTTAATGGTATAGAGAAACATCTTTTGGTAGACGAAGGCGAAGTTAACGCTATTCTCATTTCTTACCCGGGTCAAATCTAATTTATTCCTACATACGGGCAAACGCAAATAACTGCGATTCAAGGTATTTTTCCTCTGCTAACTGAAAGTTCCCAGCCATGAAAGAAACAAGTGTAAAAAGGTCAGAACTATACACATCGGACGAAAAAGTAAGGAGTCTGCAATCTCGAGAGCACATTTTTCACTCGCCTTACTAGCACCCTAGAGCACTGAACGCACGGAATCCATTAGCGCGGAATGAGTATCGTCTTGCGAAGCGGGAAGGGTCCCTTTAAAAGAAATAAGATTAATACAGTACATATGAAAGATGTCATCTGGGCAGCGTTTCATTAAACACGCTTCTTTTATTTCTGCCGGCGCTCTCAAAATATGATTATCACCCGGTGTTCTGGCAGCGCTGAACCACTGCGGACTTCTGCCGTCCATTCCCGGTGGCAAGATTACATACGAAATCTACATTTCCAGCGTACATTCCTGTGATATTCGAACCGTGCGGCTCTGGTGGCCTTGCTATCTGCTGGGACAGAATGATTAGCACGCTGTCGTGACCTGCAGCTTTTTTATTATGCTCCACTGCACTATTTGTAAACGTTAGTTAAGGAAAGCGAAAAATTAACGGACATCAAGAGGTCACCTTGTACGTGAACAGAGTGTGGTCAGCGCTTGCTCATGGCGAGTAATGGGCATGTATTTTTCACGAAATATAACTGCTGAAAACAAAAGAAAATGTTAAAGAAAACTATGTAAAATTTCTACGTACATCGCTGCGCGCTGACTATTTCTGTATTATTTGCGTGAATTGAGTCGATAGCTTGTGTTTAAAATAACGGTGAATGTGTCCTCCTGATGGCGTCTTCTTCTAAACTGTTTGATCATCTTTTGCAAAATGTGCTTTAATGTCTGGTTGCTTTATCAAATTGCACTATGTGGTCTTCACTTGATCACTTTACATAATTGATATTTGCGTACGAGTTGGAGAGCCAGTTTTTACCAGCATGTCCCGTTTCTCCGATGCTGGTAAAAATGCTCGTATTACTCGCTAATATATCCGATACGATATAACCCCCATGGTCGCAATCAACATCTTGATGATGCGCAGCGTTATAAAACTTCAAAGCAGTTCTTCGGAATTGGCAGACTGTACAAGCAGACGGGGCTCACGAGTCGTAGCCGAGGACGTATATTGGGAAGGAACCCAAATATTTCCAAACATTTTCGCTCAGTGGTGTCTGTAGGTGTGAGCGAAATTTGAATAAAGGTTTTCACTCGAGTGTTCTTTAAAGACTTAGCAGACCCTGTGAGGCCTAAACTTCACTATTTGTTTGGAAGAATGGGTGTTCTAGTGTAGCATTTCAAGCAATGAGCGTTCCTGCGTCAAAGTTCGCTCAGATGTTGATTCCGGCTGTAAGAAATAATAAGTTTGTAACAGCTACCGCAAAGACTAGAACGAAATTGTAAGAAAGGGCCACTGGAATAGAAATGTAGAAAGAAAACAACATCAGTTAGAACGCAATTGTATAACTTAAGTGATGCGGAACTTCTCCGAGTTAATGAGGTGTCCCGAGGAGACGGAAAAAAATTTGTCGCATGTAGCTGCTACTTAGTAACTATAGCGTGGTCCAATGTATTGCACGGTGCTTGCCGCGAGAAAAGCGTCGATGAAAAAGAAATGTTATTCAGCAGGAACTTGGACAGCCGCTCGTGCTAAGACCAAAATGACTAAATAGGGCCTTTTAATAAAATGAAACTGGAACACATACATTATTAGATACGTGATGCACCGAAAGAGAGCTTGCTTTTGCGAGTGTAAACTTGTAGATATATTATTATTATTTTTTATTTTATTTTGTTTGCTTGCAGAATGCAAGAGCACGTCTCCTTTTTGTCACAGCGAAGTGCAGCTCCATTTGACGGCGTTTGCTTTCTTAAAATAAAAGTTTCATGAAGTGGGAACCAAGCAACGCGCGGCTTCTAGCCACAAGTAGATGAAGCAACATCACATGGAAAAGGATTGATTTTCTGATAGGCTCCAATCGTGAAGTTACGCTATTTTGATGGCAGAGCTTCGAGTACGAGAAGCGAATAAGCAGAAGCAAGATGTAAATATAGAAGGAGACAAGCCACAGACGTTTCAATGACGTCATATCTATGCTGGCAGAGAAGTTGCTTGACGTATAAATAGTCAAAGTTAGAAGCAAGACTCAAACGTATCGCAGTTTTTATTTGTTTTTGCGAACATTCTTAGCGGGACCACAGGTTTGAGGATGATCATGTGCTTATCAGTAAGTAAACTTGTGTTGCTATGCTCTAGATCCCGACATGCTGAGCACATGCCATAAAGTCCACAAACACTTTGTGTGACATGCTAGTTACCAGTCGCTCCCGAGCAGAATAATTTCTTCGTCCCACTCCACACTTCACTCGTGCTTCCTCCATACGCTAACGACGTGGTTAAGTAAACGTCATCCTACTTCCGCTTCAGTCTGTATCTAGAATGGCTGCATGGAAAGAGGATGCGTTTGAGGATGACTGAAATTTTTGCAGTTTATCTTGATACACGAAAAATGCAGTCTGCAGAAGAACGCCAGGAAAAGTGCGTCTTCTCTCGGTGAAATAGTTATGATGCACAGAGTAGAGAACTTGGAGCTGTACCGTCCGGTCTTGATATCTCGCAGTGTAATTCCGTACTAACCTGTATGTTAACTTTCGCATTCTAGTTTGCATACTGAGAGCTAGCGACTCATGCATGTGCATCACCTATGAATTCGTTATACTTACACATTTTACAGCCGCAGTGTAGGGAGGTCACTCTAATAGTGCGCAGTATAAGATTTCTGCGATGTTGCTGATATAAAAAACGACTTTAAGCTTTGCTGGGTATACTGCGTTTATAGCGGCATTAGTTCGATGGAGTTTAGTTTCTGGCGCATATTTGTAGCTTTCATCGCATTTGCATGAATTTCCTAGGAGTGCTACAGCTGCTATATGTGTACTTTTCTCGGGTCCGAAGAATCAAATAAAGAACATCGCGTACTTACTTTAAGCAGAGCTTGGGTACGCGTTCCTTGTTTTCCCCCGGACCTCTTAGTGAGATTTTGTCGAAGGTTCGTTCGTAAATTTTCCTCCGCTTTCTTCTTTTTATCACACAACCTCAGTACAAGATAACTCATCACATAAATTACCTCTTCTGGTCACCGTTGCTTCTCTACGCATCTTCCATCTTTCCTTTCTTGCGAGTTGAGTTAACGGGCTGTCTTTATTTGTTTTATTAAAAAAAGTGCCTCGAGTGGCTATTATCCCGTGCAATTTCCTCAGAGCATGACATACTGCTTATTGTTGTATCGTGGAATGCACTATCATTATTATCATATCTCATGTATTCTCGCAAGGTTTTTTTTTTCCCCTGCGTAACGTGAAAAATATGTGAGCCCGTCCGCCTCCGCCGCAGATGTCTGCATGCTGCTCAAACATGGCAGTACTGAAGAACACGCAGGAAGCAAGATGCTCGCGATTACCAGAGAAGTTGAGCACGCAGTAACTAGCAAATGGATCACAATGACGTGAGTTAAAATTAGTGACATTAAATCCTAACTCAGCTCCATCCAGCGTGAAATCGACTTGAAACAGCGGAGCTGTGATTCTCCCGTGTTTCTCTTGTGATTTTCTTTAATTTTCTGTGATCTCTCACGATCCCGGCGGCACAATGACAACTTTCTTTGCCTTCGCGTAATCACTACCATGCAGCAGCGGGCTCAGAGCAAGAGACGGGCAAGTGCGGCAATGGGTAGTGGGTAGCGGGAAGAGTAATGGGCAACTCCGGCGATTTTTCAGTGTACACTGATCTCAATAAAATTTTCAATATATATTCTCCCCTGTACTCTAATAACATATGCCAAGTCAGGCGGATGTAGGTCATTTAGTTTTCCTATAAATGAATTTTAAGAATTTTTAGCGGATTCTCACGCGGGCCACCCTGCGTTTTTGGCGTCATCACCTCCGCACTGCCTACGCAAGTCAGCGGGCCTTAAACGGCAAAACAGCGATACTCCGACGCTCAAATGGTGGCTGTCAAGAACAGAAAAGCGGGAATAACTCAACATATTGTCGGATGACCTCGCCACTAGCATTTCTTTGGCACCATGTTCCATATTTCTAGTGACTGGAAGGTTGTGACATCACCACACACGCTCCACGAAGCATCTACCCGTTTCGGTTTGAAGACGACCTTCAATTGCTTATTTAATATTATTGGTGCGTTTCTGAGCAAACTAAGCCGCCCTGGCGGTTACAGGGCTATCAGTACCATTAGAAAACATTGATATCACAGCATGGGGAACGCTTCGCGCATAGTGTCACGGACAGTGGACATTACTAGACCCTAAACAGCTACGTTGCTGAAACGAAAAAAAAAACAACAACAAAAAAACCCTCGTCGAATGAACTGCTACACGCCCGTAACTAGGCGGTACTCTACCCTATCGCGAGCACGAAGCGAATTGTCGGGCTTCTCTATGCGAACACCATAAAGAGAGCGGCCGAAGCGGCAGCGGGACCATTGCGCGAGGCGTACACCGTCGCTCACGTAGGGCGTTTCGTATCGGTTACTACTTGCTCCTTCTATCACGACAGCGAAAAAACGCCTGAAGATATGATAGAAGTAACAGACGCGGCTATCAGCTCCCTACGACGTGTTCATTCTTGATTTGCCCGCAACCTCTCTTGTACTCCTGTAACGTGTCGTTACTGATAATTTATTTCTTAGTGTTAATTATGACTATATATCATTACGTTGTTGAGACTGCAAGCACGCGGGTAGGTGTGACTGGAATATTAGTGCTAGATCGAGCTGGGACCCTGCTGGATCGACCGTGCATAGCCGTGAATTCCAAATAAGTCAGGTGGACGCTCGGAAGTAAGCGTGAACTGCATTCGGGTGATTAGCGCTGTGACTCGTCCGCTCTTGGCGCGTATCTTTAGCGTCGGTTCGGCGTTTTTACTAATAAGGTACGTGGATAGTGGACTGGCGAAGAGCAAACGTAAGCCCCCAATCGCGTGATCCATACACCACTGAAGCTTCGCTCTCGTTGCTTCCGTTAATTAGTCCAATGTGATCCCAGCTACGAATAATCCTCTCGCGATTGCTCAAAGCCGCTGGCATCCGGATTCGCGGATGGCGGCACTGCAGTCGCTCGAAAGAGAGAGAGAGCGAGAAAGAGAACGAGCGAGTGAGCATTGAAGAGACACGGCGTTATTTGGAGCGTTAAGTCGAGATATTTGTCGGCGGCAGTGGTGGCGATGCCATTATGGCCTCGCTTATCGCCGTAGCGCACGTGCCTCACGTGCGCGCGGTCGACGGGAGCGTAGCGTAAGGGCACAAGGGGGCAGGTGGGAACGGGAGGCATTGGGAGGGGTGGAGAATGCGACGACGCCTTGCGGACGTTCGCGTAGACTGCTAGCGCACCGTTTTATGGGCGGCCTGTTCTGGGCGGAGAGAGAAACTGATTAAAGGAAAAAACGACGCTATTTTCTGTAACGTTCTCGGAAGCCCGTCTGAGGACCTAAAGAAATCTATTCTGCCCGAAGAGGCCAAGTCATCCGCCTTTATGCTATCGTATTTACGACTGCGCCTTCGTCGTTCGCGTCGTCTTCTTGATCACATTTTCTCTGTATGCTTCGCAGAGTATACATGTTATGTACGAGGCGTCCCCATTGTCAGCTGTCTTCTCTGCCCTCTGATCATGTCACTTTCACTGCTATACCGTCTTTTTGGAACACTGTCGGTAAGCATATGTTCTTCATTGGAAGCATAGCGGTCACTCGGTGCCCAAGCGTGCTGGACAAGTTTGGGCGTTGTTCTACTAGATTGTGTTGCAGCGTAGACACTCCGCAATTCATGGAGAGTTGGCGTGTTTACAGGCTTTCATTGTTACGGATGCTTTCGGTTCGCGATGTGCATGTGCTACATGGACTATGTCATAAAGATGTCGCTTCAAGCGCTCCCACGTCCTTAGAATGCTTCTATACACTTCAGATTTTCACTCTCAGTTTCCGGTCAAGTTAAAGTCACTTTGCTTGAAACTTACAGCGTCCTTATCAATGACACTTTGCATAAATAGTCTCTTATCTTTCATTCGTTCGGTCTACCGATGGAACTCGCGCTGACTTAGAGATAACGGGGCATTAGAAATGCAGAAATTGGTTTACATGATACCCCGCAGGGCGCCTCGTTTCGAGTCAACCTGAAACACAAATTCATGAGTCGAACCATTCCTTGTTGATTGATTGATTCGTTGGCTGTGTCAGTGATTGGTCGATTCGTTGATTACAACCTTGAGTATAACGTTGGAATGAGAAACGCACCACTAATATACTTGGTAGATAGTGAAGGGCTCACGAAGTGTGTTGTATTCCCAATAGCGGTTTTAAAACAGTGCGTACTTGGGTCGGTTGATGCATGCATAAAGGTTGGTGCGTGTACATCCCAGCATTAAATTACAGTATAAATATTACTGTACGGCAAGACATTGAACCCGTAACCTTGTGTTAACAGCAAAAGATTCTTACCTGTAAGCAAGAGCCACGAGCCCCAAGAACTACTAACGCTATTTCTTGCCCTTTTCGTAGTTTTTCTTCTCGTATAGCATCGCACTTGTTAACCACGCACTTGTTATTTTCTATGCGTTAGCTCCTCCTTTGACAGAAAATCTACTTTAGTTAACGGAAGGTTCCTTTTCCTTCAACGTCAACTTAATTCGCGTTACTTGCGCAAGATACCCGAGGCACCACTCAGTCCGAAGCAGGCTCTTTTACATAATTTTCTTGAGCGGCACGTTTTCCCGAAATTCGTCACCCAGTCATCGCCCCAACTTTGCCTTATTACTTATGCAGCGTCTGCATGGCCTGCCACAAGAACCATAATGTTTTTAGCTCACTGACTCGCAAAGGAGCTCAGAACAGTCGTTCCTTTAAGGGTTCCGCTGGAAAGTCACTAACGACTCCGGCTTGAAGGCGCAAAAGGCTGGTTAGTAGCTGACGGGCAGCGGTGCTTCATGCTCAGACAGAAAAGTGTTAGCAGCTTAACTTCTTGAAGGATCAAGTGGATCGATCGCAAATTTTGACGATGAAAGTCCCGAGCGCGTGCGTGCCTTTAGAATTACCAGTCGTGGTTTAGAAGCGATAACGATCGTTTCTCTAGCCTCCGTGCACCGTTAAATTACAAGTTGAAGGATAATCGATATAGAAAGGGCCATTTTAACGGGAATTTACCCTCTCAGCCACCGAACAGCCTTACTGCGGTGCTAATACCGTTCAAAAATGAAGTCGTTACGGTGATGCAACCGGCTTAGTATTATTCGCTGTCGTTTAGACCAACTCAGGCTTTTTTTCAATCACCTTAGGTCATGTAATTTTCTGATATTGATTAATTAGCCAACGTTTAAATGCTTGCCTTAAACGCTGTATGTTGATTGATAAAGTTGTAAAGAACGTTATTCAGTGTCAATTATTGTATTTCCACGCTGATAAGTGGAATACTTTCAATTATTTTGGGATTCTGAGAAAGTGCGCAATGTTCGAGCTTGCGCGCAGTGGCGTTAGTAGTTTCAAACTTGCTAAGGATGAATCATCGATGATGGGCGCAAGCACACCGTCTTGAATATGTGAGAAGAGAAAAGGATCGGGGATGGCCACACCTTTGGCCGTGTCCGCGCCTGCGATCTGCATGCATCATCGATGGTTCGTTCTTAGCACATCTGAAGGCGCTAATGGCGCTGCGCGCAAGGGGTGAATTATGAAAGATTGAAAAGTAAGATTGAAAATCTTACGCACTTCCTGAGAATCCCGAAGCAACTAAAACCATTGCGCTTATTAGCACGAAAGTACATTATTTGGACACTAAGTAACGTGCTTTACAACTTTACCTTTGAGCATATCGCGTTTAAAGCAGCCGTTCAAAAGTCGAGTAATTAATTAATAATTTTTATTACTTGAGGTTATTAAAAATACCTTGAGGTGGCCTAGACGACTATGGATAGAACAGTGCATCCCTGTGACAGGCTCGCTAGCGAATATTTTGAGTGGCCCAACACATACACACATACACTTTATATATATATATATATATATATATATATATATATATATATATATATATATATATATATATATATATATATATATATATATATATATATAGTTTAAGCAACGAAGAGGCACACACACGAAAATTGCATCTAATGTTTAACGTTTCCGCCGTGACATGGCCGAGGCGTTAAACAATATTACAGGCCATTTTCGTAACAGGGCCCTTTGTTTCTCCAACTATTGTTGAACCGGACCTGCAGAACTACTTCGCGAAATTATATATATATATATATATATATATATATATATATATATATAATAGGCATTTCTTTTGAGGTTTATCACACCCGTACCACTCATTCCAACATTGCTGACGAATCGCATGTAATAATCCTGCTCGCTTACCCAGTGCTCAGCAATGATAGCCAGTGATAAAAGACTGTATGAACTTACTCCCTGCCTACATGGAAGTTTCGCGGTAATATCTTCAATAATCGCACATACCGGTAAGATTCAAGAAGATTTGAATGGAAGCTTTAGAAGTGGAAGACCGAATGATTAAAGAGACTTGGAGGAAAATTAAAAACGGTAACGTCACGGAGTCACTCCTTCAGTTCGTATACGGATAGGTAAACTACGTGAAAGGAAGGCCAGAAATGTGATATGTTTCCATAAAACTATGCAGCCTCTTTTTAGTATTCACTCGGGTGTTCTTTAATTTGCGCAAGGAAGAGCAGAAATAGAAGCTTTTGAGAGAGAAAAAGGGCAAAAATATTCTTGAGGGCTTTCACGATGTTTTCGAATATGCAAATGAAGCCGACATCCCGCCATTTTACTGCTGCGAATCGGGAACGTTAGGGAATCGATATCGGCGGTGCCGGCGTGGAATTACTACGAACGCAGAGAGGGAAGCCGTATTGCCCCAATGGCCTTGAGGAAAGTATTAAGAAAATGAGCGGCACTGGGCAAAGAAGGAAAGGCAAACGACTCGGAGAAGGACTATAGCGTCGTGATGGGCGATGTCTGAAAGAGATGAAGGCTTAAGGGAAAAAAAAAAAAAAAGACAGTACGCCCACGACGCGGCCCGCCATTACGCGAAGTGGAGAACACGGCGGTTAGGGTCGACGTCGCAGCGGTGGCCACAAAAGCCGGTGCGCGAAATCCATTCCATCAATCACCGTGCTAGCGCTCATAAAAGAACGCGTCTCGGGGACGGCGGTGCGGCGCCCGCCTTTGCTTCCGGATGCCGTCGCTACTGAGAGTGCGTCGGCGACGAACACCCAGCACTTCCCAGATCCGACACCTTTTCCGCTGCCCGGAAGAGATGTGTCGAAAAGGACTGACAAAACTGCCTCCGGTGCCGGCCTTATTCTTTTTTTGCTGCCTTCGTACCTCCTCGTTACACAAGTACACATCGTAGTTGGACGGCTCGCATAAAAGGAATCGACGGAGCAGACCTGCACCTGTCGGCAGTTACCGAATCGGGCACTTAGGCGAGCGGGGGCGAAAAAAAAAAAGGAAGAGCAATGAAGCGATAAGGAAGCCGCTGTACGGAGGAGAAAAATACGAACATGTGCGCGGAAGGCAAGGACGAACGCGACATGTAGGCGCTGACGAAGGGTGACACGCCATGGTCGGCCGAGCATATCGACGACTGTCCACCGGAGAAGCTTTCGCAAGGGCTGTAATGGAAGAGAACCAGGAAGCGCGTCGTATCGGCGAATGCGCGACGCATCGTGCGAGCTATACTCTTAAGGCGCTGGTACAAGCGGGGTGTGCGTGCGCCTGACGTGTCCCTTAAAGACGGGCGCACGCGCTCGCTATCGTGCAGTCTTGCCGACGCGTCCAATGGTGCGATAATAAAAAATGCGCCTACTCAGGGGCGTCGTCGTTGTCGTCAGTGGAGCTCGATGACAAGGAAAAAAAAAAAAGAAAGCTGCGCGAGCTCAGTTAGGAATATTTACGCGTATAAATATATGCAGCGGACCACCATCCCACTTCTTTTTGTGCGCATTATACGCCGACTCAAGGCTATAGCTTCGCTAAATCGTTCACCGCACGGCCTCCTGAAGGACGATCGCGACCTTGCTTCTGTTTTATTTATTGCGGCACTTTCTCGGCCCGTACATCGTCTCTCCGCGCGAAAGCTGCTGCCGTTCGTTCCTTCCGACCCTTTTCCTCATCGGGGGTGGCGGCGGCTGCGGCACGAAAGGTCATCCCATCTCGTCGTCCATACAACGCTATACGTCGCGCGCGATAGAGCTGAGCGGGCACGCGGGCTCTCAGACGGTAAGCCTCCTTGGCGCCAGCCGCGACCGGCAGTTCGACGACGATGTGGCGGTGGCGCGAAGCTCGGAGCACACGGCGAGCGCCGAACCGTGCGATGCCTCGCGGAGACCTGTTTCTCTCTTTCGCGCTTGTGTTGGCGCTGCATCTTCTTTTTTCTTTCTCGCCTTTCTTCTTTGATTGGGCTGCCGACAGGCCGCGTGCCAGACAGACACGCACGTCACACGCCTGCTCTAGTCCAGGGAAGATAGAGCGCGAGACGAAGATGAGAAGAAGAAGAAAGCATAGGCGAGGAGCCGAGGAGAGAATGAATGCCAACGGCGGCAAGAACAGCGGTGCGGCACCGAACACGATCCGGGCTACTAGATTTCCACTAGGAGGGCTGGCTGCTCCGGGATCGCGCGGGTGATGAATCTGCGACAGAAGCGCCATTTATCACGCCTCCCTTAGAAACGACCGGCGAAACGAAAAACACAGGGTGCTCGGTGCCGCTGGGCGGTGCCGGTGGTCCGTCCTCGTCGGAGGCTCTTATAGGCGCGTGTTCAGGAGTGCCACGTGGGAGGCGGCGGTACCGAGAAGGCCTTATTAAGAGCAGGTGGATGGACATGGCGTATGCGCTACTCTCAGGGGGTATATATCGCAGCCTCTGGCGCGTTATGGCGGCGCAGTGGACGAAAGGAGAAAAACGATCCTTCAAGATAAGAGCGCAGATACCGGGTTTATGGTGAGAACACTCCTTTTAATGAACCTTTACGATATGCGCTGTGTGAGAACAGGGCGCGTTTGCTTTCTTGCGGGCTTCCCGCGCGGTGATAAGAAAAAAAAATCGAAATCTTGGAATCGAAGAAGTTAAAAGCGTGAGCGTGAAAGATGGCTTCGACGTCGGCTGAAGCCGGCATTAGCATGCAAAGATGTCTTCCTCAAAATTCCCGTTTCAATATACCATCTAATCTGCCGTTGCTCGTATCCCGCCCCGACGTTTTCTCGTCCGGTAATAAATTTTCCAAGCACTTCAGAAGGGGAATGGTGGAACCTGCTTATTTTCTTTCGCGTTAACGGTTACGCTGAACTCAGCGACCGCGCTTAACAACGCTTCCCACTATAGGAGTAGCTGTGGATGGATAACAAATATGAAAAGTTTGCGCGGACGGAGTACCCGAACGATCTGCTTCGGGTTCAAAGTTCAGGTAGCAATCATCTGGGTCACCCCCGCTGTCGCACACCATGTAATTACCAGCCTGTATAGTTAAGTGTGGTGGCGTGGCAAGGTGAATAAATTTGTTTGTTCTTTCCGAAAATCACGTGAAAATAACCCGGCTCACTTTATCATTTACGCTGGAACCGGCAAATTTCAATAACTTGTAGCCCGTTCTGCTAGTGTATCGAAGTTAAGGCATCGTTTGTGCATTACAGTCAAGAATAGTACGCCATATTTCCCGCTGCTTCTAAGGCTAATTTCATGCACGAGAAAAAAAAATGCCTTTGTGCGAACGGAAAACATTCCCCCAGTTGAATATGTTCAGCTGTCAATATTAATCTCACCTTGGAGTTACTTGCTTACTTCTCCAGGACGCTTCAGTAAAGGCGGCTCCGCTGCGCGTGGAAGCGATGAATAGCTGTTTATGTGGCACTCCTGCGTATTTATCTGACCGGTTGACGTCACTCCAATAAACCGCTATGCATTTTCTTTCTCTCCTTCCCTTTCCCTGTGCGTGCGTGCGTGCGTGCAAGCAGGCAGGTGCGATAGGCAGCGGTACGTTTAGAAACACCGAGGCTCGATGGAAACTCTTTTGTGACTTTTCTCTCCTCTGTACCAAGCAGAGGAAGGACGGCCACAAATTATCTTTCATTGAAAGAGAGCTGCTCCTTTTGATATTCCTATGCCACGTGCCCCGAATATGAAATAAAGTAACATACATGTGAGTCTACCTGAAGTACAGTTTTACCAGAGTTGGCAACCGTGAATGGCTCTCTCTATGGCCCCTGGAGATTCTAACGCTGGTGTTTTCTACAAGATGTGCAGTGAGAGCGCCTAATCACCTACGTGGCTTGGGCTACATGTACGAGAAAGAGCACCAATCGGAGGGAGCTCGCAGAATACTTCAGTTACGCATTTTTAATGAAGCATGGACGGACACTGCTTTTGCGTCACACACTAGGGCTTTTGAATGGTTTACGGTACAGGTTCCCATAAAGCCCCGTATTTTCTTAATGTATTGTGGCACTTCATTTTTTTTTATTTCTATGCTCTGGCGGTGCCCTTCGTTACAGGACGACCATCACCTCATCACGGAAGAAGAGTGGGAGGAGGCGCTTAAGAGCTCCGACCTCACCGCTCAGCTACGGGCACTCCATAGGGCCTACGACGCGGCGGTCAGACACGGCCTGCCCGTCCCGACGTGGGAGCGGCCCGCGGCGGCTCCTCCCCTGTAAGGAGCTTTCAGAATCGCTCCTCAGGACCACAATAAAGTTCGTTGTCTGTCTGTCTGTCTGTCTGTCTGTCTGTCTGAGACGCTCGGGGTAATATAAATAAATAAATAAATAAATAAATAAATAAATAAATAAATAAATAAATAAATAAACTACGTTTCACAATTATGTATCAGTCATACATCCGTCCAGTTTGTCCGTATTTTACTTCTTTAGAAGCGAAGTCCTAATCACATTATTACGTAGGAGTCTTACACTTCGTTTCTATTATACGGTATTTCGACATGGTTGTTCAACGGTCCAGAGCGCAGAAATAACAACTGTGCTTAGGTTAAGGAAATGACGCTATTCTCGGTAGCGTTTGCCGGGAGTGCTGTTCAGTATCCAAAGGGGAAGGTGAAAGCGAATGGGGAAAGCTGTAGTGGAGGGTACTTTTCATCAGGAGGAAGAGGTTACTCTACAAGGGGACTCGAGATGCACATGCTGTCCGGCTATATCGCTGCTATGAACTTTCTGACTAAGGGTCCTGTTATCTACGAAAGCACGCGATGAAAGAACAAATTCTACGTAAAAGTACACGTAACAAATATACACCGTCAAATGCATTACTTGTTGCCATGGTGCGCCACCTTCATATGCACCATGGCTTTCTTGAATAGCGTGGATATATTCTCATGAATCGGCAATCATCACCAACGGCACAACTGCGCGACTGTGTTCTGCCTCTCTCACCCCATTCTAAAAAATATGTATATGCATTTTGCTTGATGATAAATACAAATACCTGGGAAACAGCCCTCCAGGTTTGTGTGTTATTCTTCAGCGAGAGCACGCCTACCTCTGCTCTCTCTCTCTCTCTCACACACACACACACACACACGCACACACGCACACACGCACTCACTCACTCACTCACTCACTCACTCACTCACTCACTCACTCACTCACTCACTCACTCACTCACTCACTCACTCACTCACTCACTCACTGTCTTGGCTTAAACCCTCCCCCCCCCCCTTCTTTTTTTCGGACAAGTGACTCTCCCTGGAAAGTCAGCTTTTGGGAAGATTTCCCTTCATATTTTTAAAATTTTACAATTGGCTTTAAGCCCTCTATACTTTGGGGTGGTGCGAGCTACGCCCACAGTATTTAATTTTGTTCGATGACAGGAGGGGACATTTAGCACGCACGTACGGAAACTCCTCCCCTTTCTGTGGTAACGCACACAGAGGGCCACGTAACCGACTCTGCCAAATAATTTCGAAGGATTAAAATATCCTGCTTGATAAGTTCGTACGATCGCTAAAATAATCATGTTTGTGTGCGCAGGTAGAGCGTTCCATTTTCTTCGCGTGCCTCAGGATGATATTGTACTTTAGCTCTGCCTTTCTCTTTCCTATTTCACTTTCTACCATGGAAGATCTCAGAAATTCTTGCGTTGTTCTTGCCTGGCTAACGACACGCGTAAAAGTAATATTCCTCTAATGTGCTTGGATAAACCACGGTATTTGTGAACTTACATATTCTTTATTTCGTTGTCCAAGCCCGGCACACGTTTTGAAGAGGTGGCGTTTTACGTTTCCAGTGCTCTCTCTCTCTCTCGTTCTATTTCTATTCTTAGACGTGATCGTTGTGGTCAGTGGATGCAGAGCAGTAAAGCATGTTGTGACCATAGCAATCAGCTTAGTTTGGAAGTATTTCTCGCATGCAGTTTCTTTTTTCCAGCTAAGCAGTAGTTTTCGCTCCAGCCAAACAGAACTTAAGCAGGCAGAGGAGGAACACTCACTGCGCTCGAAGCACCGGACATTTCCTTCGTTAACTGCAAAAAATATTACAGCTCACGTTTGCAATAAATCGTCGAAGTAAGTGTAGCGCGAATACAACTAACGCTCTGCCATCACTTTGCCACCACAGGAGGAAACATGGCTGCAACAAACAGTCAAAATAAACGAAAGACAAAGAAGCAAATGCCCTAAAAGGGGGTCATTACTCTGCACTAAACCTGCGTAACCGCGCTGGTCGTTTTACGGCAAACTATACATCCACCCGCACGCGCAAACAGAACAAGAAAGGCAGTGAAACGCGGAAGCGCACACAGACGATTGAGAGAAACGGAACGACGTCAGCAGCGCCTCCATGCGGGGGACAAATTGCGAGAACAATACCGTGGAAGGGTTTCATTTACGGGCCCGCCTGCAGCGGTAAAAGGTTAGCAGGTCGAAAACGAAGCGAGGTGAAACGTACGAATAGAGCGAAGGAATGTATATATAATACGGAAAGAGCCACGGCTAAGTAACCGAGTGAGAACGAATGTTTCCGACCGAAAGCGAGGACTGAGCGAGAAAGCTTGTTTCTCCGGCCATTACTAATTGTCTCCATTGCGAAGCGCCCACGCCGGGAAGCCCATTAAAGGTGGCCGGCAAGCAATAAAACAACGGGTGGCCGAGGCATTTTGCCCCAATTCGTGAGTAACGACGGTAGCTCCGGATTGCACGAGGCACCGCAATGGCAGTCATGAACAGTGCCGGTATACAGCCGCCGACGCCGCCATGTTAAAAGGCATCAAAAATCACAATCACGCAGACACCGTATTACAAGCGTATAGGCGGGAAGCGCGTTCGGCCCTAACGTGCAAGGCTGTAAACATCTTGCTTGCTTTGTTTTTTTTTCTTCGTGCGCAGCATTTTGCGCTGTAATGTGTTCTCATTAAATGTCGGTACGGGTGAGAGAGGGAAAAAAGCGGTTTTAATAAGCTAACACTTCTCAGCAAAGAAGACAGTGTTTGCGTGTCCGTACATGCGAGCGTGTGCGATGCGTGCCGTGGTTCGAAGGACATCGGCTGGGATTAATACGGCCCGTGCTGTGTAAATCGGGCACGTTTCAAGGGCCGCTCGGCGTAATTATGCGAGCTGCTTCGGCGTCCGCGCCTTGCATACGTGAGCTGACCCGCGCCATTGGAGGAGCACTAACGGACGAATGATTCATAATAGACGCGCATGACTTAATGAGGAGACCCACTTTGTGTGCCGCATCGCGCCGAGTGTGCGCGCGGGACTCACCAATGCTATTAGGGAGTGGTTCGCTGAGCCAAGCGCGATCTCGTGTCTTCTTAAGGCTTTCTTGTATACCACAAGCGTGATTTAGGCTTTTCCTTTATTTTGTTGCTTCATATTTGTTCGTCGCCCTTGCTTCAACTATGCGTAAGAAGGATTTTGTCCCATGAGCGTTCGAGATGCGAGGAGCATATAGTGATCAGACGGCAGTCATTATCGCAGACTCCTTAATACTATGGATGCAGCTGCTGATTAGCATATAGGGGTGAATGACACTTTGGTATGTCGAAACAGCAATTTTAAAATATTTCAACCTTTTTAAATGTAGATTGTGGCTACGGTTATCAAAATGAACGTATTCTTATTTGCCCTGCACAACGCCGCCAGCTGGTCTAAGAAGTGCGTCATCTCCCTATCATTCCGTCTACGGATACTATTCCTTCATCCCTGCAGTTTTCTGTCTCTACTGACCGTATATGATGTCGATGACGGTAGGCTGCAGAGTCCGGTAGCCGAAGCCTACCTGAAAGTACTGGATACCCTTCATCCACTGCTTTCAGTTGGACTGTGATTATCACGAGTCGCCGATGATCTTTTCGCACTTAAGCAAGGAAGAGTGTGAATGCCAGAAGTGCAGTGCCAGAACACTGAAACTCCCAATGTCAGACTCCTTATCACGTGTGGTGCTCGATCGCCCTCTCTCTTTTCTCCTCTGTCTATGTTCCCCATTCCCTTACTCTCAGTGAAGGGTAGCAAACCGGACGCTAGTCTGGTTAACCACCCTGCCTTTCTTTTTCTCTGTCTTCTCTCTCTAGGCCACCGCTTCGCGGTGCGCTTTCGGCGCTCTTACTGTTTTGCTCGTGTCACTACTGCCAGAGCCAGGAGCGTCAGCGACGGGCGCTAGCGCGCTTGCCGCTGACGCCGACACATGTGGGGGAGTTACACGCGTGGAAGCCAGCGTGAGTTATACGCATCGATTCATGCGCGAGTTTATGCGTAGAGATATTCCTACGCCTGGGAAAAAAATTCCTGTGCACGTATGTTTTATTGTGTGTCCGAGAGCACTTCATGGTTTCATCCTACTAAGAAATCGTACCTTTTTTCTCCGTGACGGTGTAGCTTGTCAACTAAGACCACAGACAACCATATAGACATACCAACGTCTACGCGTATAAATTTTGGCTCGGTGGCGTATCTATGCTACTTTGCCGGAGCAAATGGGGTGGTTCGTAAAAAAAAAATTTCTATTAATCCATAACTAAAGGCAGCGAGCGTGACATTTCTGAAGACCTCGAATCCGATAACTACGACTAACAAGCCATAACCTTAATTATTCATTCGTTGTCGCACTATTTAGTTATTTTTTTATAATCACGCTTATAATGAGAAAGGAGCTACTGTAGTTTTTGTATAAATAGACTGGCTATTGCTAACCTGGGCTTTTTTAAAAATGCGATCTACCAAGACACTGCGATAAAAACGAGAAGTACAGAAACACAACAGCAGTTACTGCGCTGACAAAACTTTCGGCTCGCTATTACACAATGCTACCAGTGAATGTTCCCTTACGTTTACATAACGTACAGAAATCGTACTGGCATTTCGTTTCAACCCATATTTAAAATCTTTTTTTTTTTGCATGACAAAAATAATCCGCACTGATGAAACGACAAAATGTGGTCATCACGCATTGTATAACGCGAGAGGCACGTGCACAGGGATGTCGTTAAGTCATTCCCACGAATTGCCTACCCGAAGGCTCGTGTTTTGTTTTGGCATCGCCATGTAACGACTTTTCGAGGCGCGCCACCCTAGCTTGTCGACTCGGATTTCTCCACGTATCGCCTTGCCCTTGCCTGGATCCCGATATTACCGTTTTAAGCGGGGCTATTATTGATTCACGGCCAGCTCTATGCGTCGGGAAGACAAACATGACGGCCCCAGCGGGAAACGTGAGCCGCGTACAGGAATTGAATTTTCTTCTGTTCGCCTCGCGAAGAAAACATGTGCCGCATCTCGTGTATCGTCGAAAGCGCGTTGTCTTACATAAGAGTCGCCCTCGAGTATAATAGGCGTTCACTTTTATAGCCTCGTGATGGGTGCAGGCTTGTTTTACAAGGTGGGGGCGAGATTACGGATGGCGATCCGAAAAACAAGCAGCGCAGGCGGCAAGTGGGCAAGCCATTGTGCATTGCCGAATGTGTGAAACGCGGAGCAAAGGCTATTGCGAGGGGGCACAGGTGTGCCTTGAGAGCGAGCGACCAAAGAGCAGGAAAGTTGAAAGAAAAAAAAGCTTTCTTTAGGTCGTTTTGAAGAGTGCCATGAACAGGACCAAGCCAACTTACTATAGCATACATCATCTTTCTTCTTTCCTGGATGCTTCTTGTCATAAGGGCGAAAAGCAGAAATGCGAGTGAGAAAGAGCCTGAGAGGGCTTACAGGCAACGGACGACAGTAATGGCTTCTTCCGAGGATGTGAATGGGGCGGATATTTCGTGATGTTGAAGCTTAAAGCGCGCCCCATGCCCTGAACCCGGAAGGAAAAATCCGCCATAGAAAAATAGCGCTTGGCTTTATCTCAGAAGCTCAGAAAGAATTGCGCAGGTACTTGAGCTTTAGAAGGATCTAGGCGACTGCAGTGTTTTGCGACAAAAAGAAATATCTTATTCCAGCTGCGTCTTTGTTTCCTTTCGAAAACGATGAGGCCTACATTTGCGCCACTGTAGGCCACGTTTAGTTACGTACTAGCACATTAAAAATTTGGACTGCAGTTCGAGTGATGTCCTTGGTCGATAATTTTAGAGTATCGTTATTCAATGCTCCTCAGGCCCTGTATCAAGCTATTTCAAAGTACTGTAAAAAAATGGTCAACTTGCACTAGTGGTACGAAGCTGGACTAACAGTGGCTCTTATGCCTAACATGGCTTTTTCCGGCTTCTACAATCTCGACAAAGTCGCGTGATTTGTCATGTGAATAGCTGTTGCATGGGTTTAGCGTGAACATGTCACGCGATTACTGTTACATAGTTTTGTGGGAAACTTGTCACCTGACTAGTAGTGACCTCATGTTGCGCGATTTTTGTCACGTGTCTAGGTTCAAACTAAATTGCCTGAAAATGTCCGGTCGTGACGACTCCTAACGTAGTCCTGGCGGGAACATGCCACGTGACTAGTTATGACATTATGTTACGTTGTTTGTGTCACATGGTTACATGTGACGCCAGCTTACGTGGTCACACTATGTCTGACTAAGCTAGGCTGGGCAAGCGCGGCTATGCTAGGTAGTTTTAGGTGACATTACTAGATCTAACGTCATACTACGTGACCTAAATCATGTGAATAGCTGTGAAGCCACCTTGCTCGGTCACACTACTATAATTGACGCATACTACGCCAGGTCTGTGCAAGGTGTTTGTAAAGCATGGCACGCGCATGCGTGCCATGCTTCACTGTCTCTTCCCTACTTTCCTTTTTCCTCGCCCTCACATCTATTCCCACCCTCTCGCTGTACTAGACTATGCATGGCTATGTAATGTTAGCAGCTGCTTGGCACATGTCCGCATTCTGTGTTGCCTAAGGCCGCACATTCGGCATTGCATGGAAGTACTGCACGCGCACCAATGTCAGCATGCACGACCAATAATGATGATGGCTTCGTGTTGGATATACACGGCGGAAGAAAGAGCTTAAACAGCTCCGATGTTAAAAAAAGCTCCCCAAAGGCCACTATAGATAAAACTACGCTTGAATTGAAGCCTTAGTGATGTTCCATTTGGCGATCGGCAATTGTTTCAACTCAAAAATATAAGCGTTCATTCTTATTTGTTTCTTGTTATTTTTTTCTCTTTTTCTGCCGTTTATCAGAGACCAAAGCGCGACCGCAGCCTTCTCTTTGTCTATTTATTGGTACCTATTTGCAAACAAATATCACTCACATAACGCAAGCTCCGACTATTAGACCCACATCAGGAAAGCACGGCAGAGCGCGCTTAATCACCAATGTTTATTTTGTAAAAAATAATAGATGAAGGAGATCTATCTCCTCAGTGTTTATATGCAAGTAAAGGCTATATACTTGAAAGAATGAAGAATCCTTTCGACTCCCATTACCGAGAGGAAATAAAAAGATGAAAGAAACAAAATGGACATTCACTCACAAGTAAACTATTCCTGAACTATTCCTGGCATGCGAAATACATAGATGCATCAAAATAATTAGTTTGAGCAAGCAAACGTGCGTAATACACAAACTTAAGCGGCGGCCAGCGCGCCACGGGTGTTCCGTGGTGTCATCCTTGCCAGTTGGGCTGGGCTATGAGACAGTAACTGAGATTGATGGCGTGAGTATTGCAAGCTTTCTTTTGACTCTCGATTCCCCTACAACGTCAAAGTAGATGCATATATTAACCAGCGTGGTTTACGAAATGATTGAAGCTCGAATCACTCTAAATGAAAAGTTTGACAGCAGGTATGCATGTGTTTGAGCACAGACGCAAGCGCAGTTAAGTCTGAACATGCAAGCACGTGACCATGCTCCATGAAGAGCCAGTATAGCATCGTTCCCCGTGAAAGCGCGCCTGCGCATGCGCAGGGGACCACCGGATGCGTGAGCTCGTGTCATTCCTTACTGTTTTTAACGTCGCCAAGCGTGCGTTGTTGCATGAAAGTAACGCTTTTCTATAGCGCATCACTGCCTTAGAGAAACCTGTCTTGTTCTCGTGCAAAGCGTGTAAAGCGGCAGTTTCACTTACTTGGGTGCTAATTACCTGCGTGTATAATAATTCCTGGGGTTTTACGTCCCAAAACCACGATATGATTATTAGGCGCGCCGTAGTGGAGGCCTATGGAAGTTTCGACCAACTGGGGTTCTTTAACGTGCACTGACATCGCACAGTGCATGGGCCTCAACAATTCTCCTCCATCGAAATGCAGCCTCAGCGGCCGGGATTCGATCCTGCGACCCTCGGATCAGCAGCCGAGTGCCATAGCCACTAGACTACCGTGGCGGAGCAAGGAATAAAACTGAACTGAAGGTGAAGCACCGGCTGGCTGTTTAAGCGTCAATGGAAAGCTAGCTCTGAGGCCTCGATTCTGCGCGTAAAATACTTCAGCGAGTGCCGTTAGCCACTGCACCAGGTGACGGGACGCCACCCTTCCAGGGCTACCTGCACATGCATACGCGCATGCTTGCTACGATGTGTGGCATCTACGGTGCCACTGACACTCCAAAAAACCCGGACGCGCGCTAGCTTGTCCACCCTGTGCTCATCAATGTACGCCAATTCTGTGTAACAGGTTTTTCCTAAACATTGTTTCTGTCTGAATAAATATTTAATGACTTAAATGTGCCTCTGTTATGCTTTAGAGGAAGATCGCAGACAGAGGCGTATATATACATAAATATGAGCATCTGAGGTTCCTTAGCAAACCGAGCCTGCGCATTTCTAAAGTCGCACCTTCATTACTCATTGAGCCGTACAAGAAGTATTACCATGCTTATTTGGATAGCACAGACAAAAGCTTAACATTAATGAATGCGAAATCAAAGGGTATAATTAATGACTTCCCCCCCAGAGAACTTTTTTTATTCCACGGTTGGAGCCATGGTTCTTTCAATTTCGTTCTTCGCGCACCTAGGAACATTACCCATAATCTACGAAGCAACACGCGAAATAAATAACGGGCCCGTACGCAAAGCAATTTTTCCTTGAAACATGACCTGTTTGCTCGCTTTTTGTGCACGAAGGTCCAGCAATGATAAATCTTCTGCGAAAAAAAAAAAAAAAAGGAAGGAAGGTCCGCGTTATGAAACGAAGCAATCAGAGACGCCTGAGCGGCCACGCGGGGCGGTTTTGCAAAGATGGAAAACGCAACCACCTGCGCGAAAAGCAGTTGTGTGCTCGCTCGCTCGCAAGCTAATATCTCGGGGGCGCCTGGCCCGTACCTTCCTCGCGTTCCCGTCTAGAACACACACACACACGCGTATATATACATAAATGTCCATCCTTCCTCTGCGGTGACCTATTCTTAAAGGAGAAAAGCAACCAGTACAAACAAGTGCCCACGTGTATCAATAAGACGCACGCGCCACAGGCAGTTCTGTGCACGAATGGTGGGCAACCTTGTTGCACCGCCCAGGTAATGTGGACACACGGCAAAGTGGTCGAGAGAGAAGGCCGCGCAGGCGCACCGGACTTGTATGTCGCCATTCAAATCGCAAATAGAATTTCTGTTTGCGGCTTGTTGGGGTGAATGATGAAATGGGTGCCTCCTGAAATATTCTTTTTTTCCATTTCTTTTCCTCGGCGCGCACAAGAACGTGAGCTCCATGAGAAACGTACATAGCAACTGTACGAAGACTATATAGAAATCCATTTGCATGCGGTAAGAAAAGGATGCAATAACAAAACGACTGCTCGGACCACAGTACGCGGTGAGACCGACCAGGCGAATCGTATGAGCCTCCATTGCACTCTCTCCAGCTACCCTTTCTCCAGAGCCATGTTATTTGCTTTGTTTTTGGTTTTTTTTTCACTCGCTAGGAATGGGGGTGGTGCAGTCGAATATCCCATTGTTTTGCTTTCGTCAGCGCATAACTCGCAGAGCGATGCGTATTGCGAAATCCTGGCAGACAAAAAAGCTGAGCGAAGCGGCCCTACCATTCTCGCTCTTTCACTAAGCCACGCTGGCATTCCCCCTATAGTCCCACAAGCAGAACCCGTAAAGGAGGAAAAAAAAGAAAAAAAAAAGGGGGAAAAAAGACCACCCTCAGTCGAACGGAAATGTGAGCCATATCCAGGCATTGTTGAGCTTGCACATTATCAATACTTGTGGTTTCTGCACATACCTTTCGGCTAAGTAACAGTACTTCCTCGATGCTGTCTAGTTTCTCGTTGAGGATTCTCGCAAGTGCAGTGTCGTTTATAACAGCGACAACTTATCCCTCGTAACCTGTTCTTATGGCTTTCATAGTGCTGTAGCATATTGCAGAAAAAGAAGCAACTCACTTTCGAAAATTTCTGTTAATTTCGGGCTGGGTATCCCCCGCGTCAGTAGCTTTCACGATGTTCCGTATTGGGAACATACACACAGTGAGGCTCAAGATATTGTCAACATATTGTTTTGTGTGTGTGTGTGTGTGTGTGTGTGTGTGTGTGTGAAGCAGTACCGTTCAATGAATTGTGTGTTGTGCGTTCGCGCTCAATTATTGTGGTGTGCTACTTTGCACCGTGAAGAAATCGGGGAGAGGATGTTAAAAAAAAAGGCAAATAAGCGCAGAGCACGTGTTCACAATAAGTGGTGTCCGAGGCGCACGATAGCGCTTATATCACGTCAACGATACAGTGCCTCATGCAAGTCTGTCGTCCATACAAACTGCAACAACGCTCTCGTAGCTCTCTGGGTCAACTTTGCTGCTTATCATACAGCTGAAGCATACCAGGTAGTAAAAGAGAGGAAACGCGATTACTCCGCTCTAGCATGAAGCTCAAGAGAACTGTTGTGGCTTCGTAGCTTAAGTAAGAAACATGAAATATCTTTTTCCCGTCGTGGCTGTTGCTCCAGTTTATGTATTTCTACCAAAGCAATTTTCTAGATTTGGATTCGCTTCAACATTTTATCTGCAGTAACACATCAGGCTTGATGCACACGTGTCGCCGTCTCAGTTGCGTGCGAATCATCTAGCTTTTAAAAAAGCTTTGGAAAAGTAAATTGAGAAGGGAATCACTAGAGTGTAAAGTTTCATGCGCTTATCAGCATCACGCTTGAGTTTGAGAACATATGGCTAGGGCATCGAAAAATGTACTTTCGTGATTCACTCTTTACTTTATCAATTTCTCCCGTCTCACTGCTCTTTTCTCTGTCTCGTTTTGGTTCGCAGTGACGAATGACAGTGACGCACGTGGCGCGAGTCTAGTGCGGGGTGGGAAGCGATGATATCGCCAACCCGCGTCGTGATTTGGGCTTCGCTCGGCGGAAGCCGACCCCTTGCTGTACTCACTGCACTCGGAAGTGAGCCGCCCTCACCGGCAACGTAACTTCCGCCGGGCTCGGCGGGGTACCACGGAGAAAGCCGGCCATTTCCTGCGGAGTGGGAGCCGATCTGCGAGCGTTTCCTGGGGCCATTTGTCAGAACGACTCGGCAGCAGAAGCGGAGTCTCCAGCACCCCCCTCCGCCACCCCCTCTCCCTTCCCCTATCCACCCTCAGCGACGGTGAGCATACGGAAGAAGAAAACTGGGGACGCACTATCGGCAACCAGAGCCACGTGAGGCATTGGACGCGTAAGTGCGTTTCGCAGTTCCCGTCCCACGCTTCGATGCGCGGCCAGATTTCTCTGGAGGATCCGAGAAAGGGGGAGAAAAAAAAGTGTCAGCGCCAAAAATGTCCCCCGTGATGCACAAAAAGAAGCGTCCTCTCGCAGTCCATCAAATGTTTCGATTTCGTTGTCGTCGTCGCCGCGATTTGCCGACATGCGAACGGTTTCATCTGTGATTAAGCGCTAACACTGTAAGCACTTATCTGACCATTCGAGGAATAGCGTAAATATGAGCAGTGAATGCGGCTGTGATGCGAGCAGTCGGAGTTTTCTGATGCGAGTAGTCGAACTAGTAGCTCAAAATGCTAGCGTGCGAAGTATTAGAAAAGCTTGCTCCGCGTCTCCTCGATGGACATACAAATTAGTCAAATGTTGGGGTAAATGTCATGCCCGACTAAAGCCTGCAAAGTTGTGAAAATTAATCTCTACGACATGATGAACAGAAGCAGGTTGAGCTTGAGAATTTCTTTTTTTTTTTCGGATGGTTGCTGTTCAGCGAAAGGTCAATGCGATATAGGTGGAGAATAGTGTACTTAAGCACCCCTTCCAGCCCCACCTCCAGAAAAAAAGGAAAAAAAAAAAGATCGCATTCAGACCTCCGAATCACGATGCTTACTGATACATGTTTGATACTCGTGAACAAGATGGCTTTTAATTATTTGCACAATCATAAAAGAGCCTGTATCCCTCGAACATCAACTTATATGGGTAAGAATCGCAATACAAATTCTGCGCAAGAAATTATTAACGTAAAGTAATCATCTCTCACTTTTTTCTTTTTTTTTTCACATTTAGATCACACATTATGACGCTTCCGTACATTCAACAAGAAGCAAACAAGAACGCATGTTGGTTGTATTCAGTATACGGCTTTCCAACGTGTTGTGGACGCCGCCGGTGGTTTGGTTTCCCTGGGAAAAATACTGCAGCTGTGCATAATGATTGCGACATGCGGTTGTGCCTAAACATCAGGAAGATCGCAGAAGGAAATAGACTGCTGGCAAAAAGGTTGAAATTACTTATGGAGCTTAAACTGTTAATGGGCTGTTAAATTAAAACATTTACATTCCTGGGACGCAGCGTAGCTGGAGGTCAAACTTCAAGCAACGCAGGCATATTTTCGTTTGACGTAATTACCAGAGCTGGCAGAACAGGAAGCGGTTGGCAACGGCTGTGCATTGAAGAATTTGAGAGAATTGAAACAAACAGCGCTGATTCCGTGACACGCGTCGCGTTCAGGGCAGATCTCGTCACGCGGAAGTTGTCGAAAGAATTCGTCGCGAACCTCTAACGCGGGATCACAGTACCAGGTGTGCGCTGAAAACGTAGAAAAGAGGTGTCGAGAATAACATTGCGAGAATATAAGACACACATTAAAACACGAATGGAAGAGGATTGCTGGCGTGCCGCAAACTCTCAATCTCTTTCTGCACGAATAGAACTCGCTATCAGACAAGTCTTCCTCGTATTGGTTCGGAATTCTTTCGGACCCGATCGCTATGCTGCGCGCCCACCATAGCTCAACTGCGCGCAGGTATAAGCCGCTGGCGCGTCACTCCCCTTGACGCAGTTAACAAAAAGAAAAGATAGAACACTCAACGTAGGTCATACAAAAACAAAGTTGTAGACACAAGGTAGTCGCGCTCCGCCCTCCCTCCCCCCCCCCTTCCCCCCCCCTCCTGTGTTTCACCGCCATCACCGGTCGCCGGTTGGCGTTCGCTGTCACATTTCGTGTTAGACGTGAATTCAAGGAATCCGACTTTTCGGCCCCGACATTCGCGACACAACGCCTACGCGAATGGTTCGGTCGTCCGCTTCGCCAGGTACTGACATTTCATTTTGCGAGCTGCCACGCTCGCCCGGATGTTTACAAACACTCGAAAGCTCGACGATGTCGAATGGGTTTCTCCGTTGGCGGGGACAATCCAAAACAAAATGATTAACGTATGGTTGAATAGAAAACAATTATTTGTTGGAATGCGCTGTGCAGTTTGGGTGAAACAATTATTGAGCATGCGGAGTTCGTGCACTACAGCCTTTCGACGATATATAACAAATATACGCAAATGCCATATGTGGCCCATAGCTCCGCATTCTCCTGCGAGATGCCGGACACGCTATGGGACTTGCATGTATTAACGCCTCTATTAAAAGAACATTATTGACGCCATGAAAGAGCAGGTAGTGGTGAGAATAACATTGGTAACGAAAAATAAATTTTTTTTCCTGACGGAGCTTGTCACTGTTTGTCTAACCTATTGTAGCAGCGCATGAGGATGCACTGATAAAATAAAACTCGCGTGCATGATTTGCACGTGACTTTTATTTAAAACTGTCTACATAAGTCCATGAAACAATAATGGAAAACAACTAATGGAAAAAAAATTCCATTAATTTATTATACTTTAAGCCCTGTAAGGCACACGCACACACACACACACACACACACACACACACACACACACACACACACACACACACACACGCACGAAATAATACATTCCATCTTATACGAATAAGGCATGAAGAACATGGATACATGAACTGAACTCATTAGAAGAAAAGGAAAACCACTTCAAAGGACACCGTAAAAATAAACTTCCTAGAACTCAGCGTCAGTGACATTCTTCGAACTGGGGTTATACCTGGGGACAAAACAATAGATCTCGTCAGCCTTCTCTACTCGCTGATCGCCCGTGATAAAATAAACTGTATTTTAAAGAATTCTTGCCTGACCCGCAGGGGAGTAATATTCATCCTGTCCCGATGTCTATACGTTCGGCTGAATTCTGTTTCTACGTAATCTGACACAAATTACTTGCGCTTTACATATATTAGAAGGAATAGTTTCAACATTTCTTATGCAGTATTGTTTTCTATGTGGGAACTGGGTTATCTAGCTTGAAAAGCTGAAAGTGCTAAAGACGTATGGGTCGTCTAGTTAGCTAATCACTCTAGCAATAACAGCGCCCATAGTCTGCAAGTATGACACGAAATGTAACGTAGGTATGTAAGCGCTGATAGTTATTGAGGAGAAATAAACTTTATTTGAATGAAACAGCCGACGGCAGACTCGTCCAAGGTGGGCGGCGTCCCTAGTGCAGGACGCCGTGAGCCTGGGCTGATAGCTTGGCCCTGCTCACCAGTCTTCGCTGGTCTTGGAGCCTTCTCAGTTGGGCTTCCCACTGCTCGATGTTTGGTGCAGTGACTGGTGGTATCGACGGGTTTGCTGGACATTCCCACACCATATGGTACAGAGTATTTGTTGCAGAGCAGAAGGTACAGTTACGTCGGTAGCTCGAGGGATACATGGAGTGCGGAAGTGTTCCGTGAGGGAATGTGCTGGTCTGGAGTTTCCGGAACAACACCGTCTCCTCTCTTGTGAGTTTGGGGTGCGGGGTTAGGTAAGTCCTCCTGCCCAATTTGTAGTGGCTTAGGATGTTTGCGTATCTTTTGGGGATACTTGCACCAGGGTCAACAAGGGAATGAGAATCTGGTGGGATAGCCCGGAGAATGTGAGCTCGGGCAGCGGCATGAGCCGCTAAATTACCCGCCAGAGATTCGTGTCCAGGTGCCCAGACAATGTACATATCTTGAATTGTTGCGTGCTTTTTCAGAATATCCAATGCTTGTTTTGAAATGCGACCCATTTGGTAGTTTCGGCATGCTGTTGTGAGTCCGTAATAATAATGATACAATCATCATTGCCTTTGCCTGTTGTGGCTGCCAGAGCTATCGCAGTTTCTTCAGCGGAGTCAGTGTCTGTAGTTTTTAACGAGGCCGCCGCAATCTCTTCTCCCTGGCCATTTCCCACACTGACAGCGTAGGCCGTTGCATTCTTGTACTTCGCCGCGTCGGTGTAGTTATTGAATCTAAAATTTTAAGCAACCCGTTGTACCTTATCAAAAATTACTTTTGGCATGGGGATTCCGTATTGCATTACCATGGCCAAAAGTGGCCATATTAGCATTTTGTAAGCTAAGCATGCAAGCATGCGATTTCTAAGCATTGCGTCGTTAAAGGTTCGCCAAACACTCTACAATGCTTCCCTGGTCTTTTAGGAAATGATCATAATGCTCGTATCGAATCATTAATCAAAAGTTATAGAAAAGCGCGATTTGTGTTCTGTGATTCGGGCAAGCTTATGCCTATTTATAGAATTCCTCCGTCATATCTTTCCTCTAGCTTAAGCTCATCATAGCTGACCACGACACATTTAACTTCATCTGCCACTCACGGAACCATTACAAAAAATGCTTACCTTTATGTTCAGTGCTATTTCACAGGAAGAGGTGCCTGTGAAGTTATACAATGTACAGTTGTTGGGGAAAAAATAACATTAAAACGGTAATATTAATATCTTTAGTGAAATTATTAATAAAGTTCAAAGCCACTTATACTCCAGTGAAAGCGGTGAACTGTGCAGCAGTGATTCACTTGTGCTTTTTTTTTTGTGTTTCATTTATATATAGTTGGCGCTTTGAATCATTTTCGCTTAACTTGATATCATTATGCGGAAAATCAGCCTTAATGTGTATTTTTTATTTCATTATTCTAATCTGATTTATCTTAACCATGTCAGCCGGGATGCTTTTAGTTTGTTTTTAACCAATATTGATCGCTTTCGCAAATATTCATCGGCGGATGTGAGCTCCTGTTGCTGCGGAGCAGTGATTCGCCTGTCTTTCGCTTGTGTTTCTCTTGTGTTCAACATTGGCATTTCGAATAATATTAGGGTAATTTGTTCTCACCATATGATTAGTCACGTATAATGAGTATTTTTTTTTACTATACTAATCCTTCATACTTTGACCACGCTTAACCAGGATTAACTTCAACCGGTTTTGGGCAGTTATTGGCATGTTTTCGCCCAATTTTCAACTGCTGTTTTCTGAGCGTGACAACGTGAGACGACATTACGCGACGGCAGCCCGGGACCCTGAAGTGCACAACAGTGAAAACACAAAAAAAAATATTGGCGCGCGGAAACTTCATCAGGTATCGACTTTTCATTTTCATCTCGAACGTGGCGCTGACGATCGTAAAAACGGAAGAGAATCACCGTGGCATATCGGTGCTATCTTTAAACATTAGATGAGGTATTTTATCAAACTATCTCGCAAAATCTGAACATTGCAATTATTGCTGAGATTCTAGGCGCCAAAACTACACTATGATTCTGAGGCGTGCAGTAGTGGGGAAATCGAGATCAACCTAGACCATTACATTTCTAAAACGTGCACTTATGTCTTAATTATGCTGACGTCCTTTCAATTTAGCCGCATAATGACGCGGCCACTAAGGCCGACGATCGAACTCGCGCTGCCAACTCTAATAGCGCGACAGCTTACCTGCTGAACTATCTCTGACGGTAGTATTGTATTTCTGACGGTATTACAAGGACAAATAAAGGCCACGGCGAGAGCTGTCATGTAACAATAGAATTTTACAAACACACCAAATTTGCAGTTCCTTTCACTAGCTGCTCAAATGCTGTTAGGTTTTTTTTTTTCATCCCTAATGACCGATGCTATTTACTTTGTGCGCAGAGTTTTGGCCAGAAGAAGGAACCTACCGGAAAACGCCTTCAGCCGTTATCACTCGCATAAACGTTAAAATGAAATAGTAATAACGCTACGTGCGGTAGGGCTGTCAGAAAAGTCACCCTAAAACGAGTAAAAGTTTTGACTGAGTAGCCACTCGTACAGCAGTGTCGAAGAAACTAGGCTGTACTTTAAATTTCTAGCAGTCTGCGCTATTACTAAAAGTAATATTAAAAACAACAGTAAACTGTGGATGAGTAAATTTATATTGTCAATAATATTTCACATTCTCTTTGTAATTGCTTGAAAGGTAATTGCTGCTTTCATAAACTGGTGATGTGCATTATGGCCAGGGACACTTGTAAGTTAAAAGGGCAAGGAAGGTTCCCATTTCCAACGAACATGCCACCAACAACCGCGTCAGGCAGGACATCACAGTGTGCGCTCAAAATTCAATGGCTGTGATTCCTTTTTCTAACTGAAAAAGAAAGAAGAAGAACATTGTCGCATTGGTTACATTTAAGGTTATAGCGCATCACTGACTGCTTCTGCTCAGATGGTGCGTGCAAGAAATGGCGCAAAAATGGGATCGCGAAGAAAGGCAGGGTTCCATGGAACTGCGCGTCGCAACTTCTTTCTTCTCGTAGTGGCTCCTGTTCTCGCTGTATCCGTGGGCGGCTCAACCTGCCTCGGGCAACGACGCGGCTTGGAACTCGAAGCTTCTGGCTCTAATGGGATCGTAGAGAACTGGGAACAAGCGTCAGGCGGGACAGCCTTTTAGGCGAGCTCTCGCTTCTTCGCGTTCGCAAGCCTGTGGGTGGCGGTGCGGTACGTATCGCCGAAGACGCCGTTACAAAACTGTATAGCGCAGCGGCGAGCAGGCATTTGTTCCGAGAAGAGAGCGGCGGCAGACTCTCCTGCGTCGAAGCGAGAGGAGTTACTTTTCGCGTCGTGATGAGCTGCAGCGGGGAACGGAGGCGAAAAAGGGAGAAAGTGAGAGTTTGCAGCCTTTTATTTCTGCGTTCAGTTTCGCATATCTTTATATGTTCGTTCAGTACGCGACTATCTTAGTTGAGAGGCAGGGCTGGGTTTAGAGCGTATACGAGCTTTTAGAGAGCTGTCACTGTGTTTACCGGAACCAAGATAAAGTTTGATATGATGTAAGGATAATATAATCCTATTTTTTATTTTCGTCGGGGCTTTTCGTGTGGTACTGAAAAGCAGGAGACACTAAGAAAAGGAAGAGTGGGTTTGATATAGCGAAGATCCTTTTCTTTGTCATCGGCGAAGCATCAGGGACGTCAAAGATTCCTTGAAGTGGAACAAGGTTTATTGTTTCTCCTTGAGCGTTGCCTTCAAAAGTTCACGACTGCTTACTCAGTGCTTGTAGCGTGCGGACGTGAAGACAACGCAATCGACACGTAATTCCATCATAACCAATCCTTGTTAAGTTATACTGATATCTGATGAAGTGTGTAACGAAAAAAAAATTATTGTGAGGGGTGTTATGAATGCCATAAGAATTTCTAGAAGTGCTAAGTACTATGTGCGGGATGCCGTGAACGACAATACAACCGCCATTGCTTGCACTTAATTTTACACTTTATTCCTGAATCTTGCGGGAATTCGTGTTTATCAAGACCGCCCCTCCATGCAACGAGTAAGAAGATGATTATGATGACGACGAAGACGACGGTGATGCTGTTGGGTGTAGGCAGATCCAGCCAACCTCCCGTCCCCTCCCCCTTTGACACAATGTTGTCCATGTTACACCGATGTGACATTGCGGACTTCAAAAAAAAAAAAAATAAGGAGCGCTATCGAGACAGGCGGTATTAATATAGGTATGACTAAGCCATTTGCTCAGCTACGAACAGCGGATGAGATGCACATAGCGGAAACTCTTCCGTAACGTCGAGCACTATTAGGGGCCCCCTTCGTGTAAGAAGGCGCCGACAACTAACATGTTGTCCTTGTGTTGAGCGATTTTCTTTCGCTTTTTTTTTAAAGAGGAAGAGACGTTTTTATCGCGGAGTTATTGCGATGCCTCTTTTAGTTACGCTACAGTGCAATAAACGGCGACCCGCACAAAAGCGGGTCCCGCAGAGATGCATTGAAATGGTGGCATTTATTGGCAGACGACGCAAAATCAGTGCGTCCCACGTTAATAAAGGGAGCCGACGCGCAGGTCGTGGCAAAAAAGGAAAGAAAAAAAGAAGAGAGAAAAATAAGAATGGAGCTTTGATGCCCACTGGGGAAGCGGCCCAAGTGGAAGAAGAGAAAATTTGCCTCAGGCAATAAGCAAGCAGCCGTGAAGGGCCTGGGCGTTGCAAGGTGGGGGAAGCGGTAGCTAAAGAAGCCACAAGTAGCGTCGCATATTAATCCGCACGCGACGAAATTGCTAATTAAGGACGAGAAAAACGCGGACGTCCAGACGACCGAGGAATGAAGTGGAGAAGCACAAGGCCTTGCGTCGCGAAGCAGCTGGCGCCTCTCGAAGGGACTCGGGTCCCAATAAACGCTCAATCACTTTGTCCCGACGAGTCGCGCAAGAATTAAAGAGCCATATATGTCTGCTACAAGTGACCCCCTCCATCCCCCCTTTCCTCTTCCTATGGCAGCGTCGCGTAGCAGAAATGAAGAAGGAAGAGTGATGATGACTCGTTCCTTGTTAGCTCGGTATGCCTGATTCGCACGGTAATTGCATCATGATATTCCGGCAGCTCTTCGCCGACTCTTCCGCAAATAAAAAGTTCTTCCGCGTTCGTTTAAACTTTCCGTGCTGTATTATAATAGAGAGCTGGCCATTAAATTATCTTCCTTTTATTAATTTCTTACGTTTACTTTTCACAATTATCGCTGTATATACATACGCTTCCTGTGGGCCTACTCTGTAAATATACTGTAAATGAGTACAGATACGTTTAAATGCGAAACATTTCTTAGCAAACCTAAGTTGACCGTATCTATCTATCTATCTATCTATCTATCTATCTATCTATCTATCTATCTATCTATCTATCTATCTATCTATCTATCTATCTATCTATCTATCTATCTATCTATCTATCTATCTATCAAAACGTAAATATTGTGCTCCCATGTCAGTGGTAAAAAAATTGTGGCACAAATAAACGAAATATTAAGAGAGGTACCAGCAAGGGATGCACATGACAACCGACTCCTTTCATGGCAATCATTCAACGGAACATCTTTGCGAGCTCATCATTTACTGAGCGAAACGACTCCCGGCAAGGACGAAGGAGGCCGACAGGCGTGTTCCTGATACATAATGCTCCACGCTTTCTAACAGAATGAAAAAAATAAAACTTAGGAATAAAACAAGAAACTCTTACAGCTCACGTGCTGTAGCTCGCGCTGCCATACTCAGAAGTTTCGCTCTGTAAGTGTTGTCTTCCCTCCTAGTTCTTTATCTTATGCGTAAGGTAACCTTTGTTTTATGTGTGTTCGATTTAAATGAATCGACTGGCTGAGCAACAAGTGCTACTCTTTTCGTCCGCCTATCTCAACTGCGGTGTTCAATCAAGACAGACCAAAACAAAGAAGGCATTAAAGTGATAGGTTGATGTGGTTGCACCTGGTCGCACGTGGTTTGCTGCCCTACACTGGAAAGGGGGAGAGTTCCCAAGAAAAGAAGATGAAACTAAAGAAACAAAAGCATGTGTGTTAACCAAAAGAGCGCCTGGTTTGCTGCTCTGAAGTGGGGTTAAGTGACCGGGAACTAGAAAGATGAAAGGAGGGAGAACGTGACATCTGCACGCGAACAGGAGTACGGATGGTCACAAAGGCCGCTGTTCTTCTGACATTGGGGACTTCAGCGAAAAATAAAAAAAAGAAAGAAAGAAAGGAGAAGCAAAAGAAATAGAAATCGGGAGAGGATAACGCGTGTGACCGAGTGCACTGACCATGCACAGAGAACGCATTTCACTACGTCACCCGCTCGCTTCCAGAATGCTGTACGGTCAACTATAATATTTTAAGTAACTTTTATAGAACTATCATACAACATCAGATGTGTTCAAAGTCAGTCTGCCTATCCGTGAGTGGATGCAACTTACAGTTCATCGCTGCGCCTCGATAATTTGGTTTCATAGCCTCTTTTGCTTAAGAAACAGCGCGCCTCCTTTGCTTAAGAAACAACACGCACCATTTGAAGATCTATGTTATGACCGCCGTTTGGTTGCGATATACACTTTAATTTATTGCACGAAGCTCCCTCGTCCGCACTTATTTTTGAGTATACACGCGTCTCTGCATTGTTTATAGGTAGTGACTATTAAGCAACCCATTTAATTTTGTCCGTCGTGCTGGATATATTTCTCGATAGTTCATTGGCAAAATGTTACTCTTGACAGTATAGGCGAATGGCTAAGCGACAAATCGGTCCCCTATATAAGAGTTGACGTCGGTTATTACCATGGGCGCATACATCTTTCTCCTGGGCAATAAATATTTGTGAGCAGGACATAGCAAATAATTTACTTAAGAGGCTTCTCCAGAGTGGCGTGATTGCTAAAATTGAGACTATTGCACTTTGACTGCTTTCTTAACCTAAAATTTTGGCTTATACTGCGTATTTTTTCGTCATTTGAACGGCTTCCATCATTTAAGAGGTCAGGGGCTAAGCCTTGCAGAGGGCGCAGCCTTTGCAAGAATGTTTTCAATGAACTACAAAGCGCCAGTCGCGTCGTGAATAAAAGAATGTACATTGCATAAGCCAAGGCGTTCGTTTACTCACAGGATGGGTGAATGACTGAAACAACTTTATTCTGTTCACAATAGACGCGAGCGAATTCAGCTCATAGAGTTAAAAAAGCCGCTAATGTCACAGCTTTTATTCCTTTCTTTTTTCATTGAAGACGAAGAAAGAAAGAAAGAAATTTGGTAGAATAGCGAAAAATGCTCGTATCTAAGCTTATGTACTCAAATGATAACGGTAACAATAATTCTGCGAATACTTATGTGAGCCATAAATATTTCAAGACACAACAATGGTGTCTTCGTGCGCTTGAATGTGCATTGGAGGTTTCTCAATGCTTCCTTGCTTCGGCTCATTTACAAAAGAATGCGTGAAAAATCAACGACGTTGCCTGCTTTTGCTTCGTTTCAAACATGCTAATAAACAGAGACGCAAAAATTTCTGCCTAACAAGGTGAACATATTTTATACATTTGCTAAGACTTCTGCAAGCAGTTTCAGGAGCGCTTTAGGGGCGTGAATAGCTGCAGATGGACTGCTCACCAAATGCAGTTTATTTTTAAAGTAAGCTGTAAATGCGACAATATGACTAGGTATCACACAATTAATGCCTTCTATTTGTGATGCACATAGTTTGATACAGTTGGCCCGCGAGAGTAAGGAAGAGGGTACAACGACTGCAGATCGCCTTCCTTCGAGACACGGGGTAGATGTACTCCTGGTGACACATCCCTTATCAGCTCATAGGAGGCTCGGGTGGGACAAGTGCCGGCTACATATTCCACGCTAACCCCGCCTGCTGCAACATCATCGTTAACACCGCCACTACCACCACCAATGCAGAAAATGTGTCTGTCCAGATATTTCTTTCAGGAAGACATTCCACCCCTTCCTCCGGGTCCGCTCTTTGCGGGAGTAACTTATCTTCCATATACACCTTTAAGACAGACGACACATCTACATAGGCGACAGTTTTTAAGGCTTCGATAGATTTGTCACGTTTAGGCTTTGAAAGGTTGAGGCAACTTGATATACAAATGACGCAACAATAGTTGTTTACATCAGGCGAATGATTGCTGAAGTTTAAAGCTTGTTCTATAAGGAACACTTCCCAGTTGTTGAACAGTGTGTACACATTTTAAAACAGAAATAAATGTCAACGTTGCTTGAAACTATAGACAGAGTGGTTTATTTCTCCAGATTCTATAGTACTGAACGATATTTCAAGCCTGAAAGCACTCGCTGAGCACTCTCACTGCCCGCAGCTGCCCACCGAGATAATAGACGTGCTAATGGTGGGTCCAGCGTGCGTGCGCCGTTTCAATCTCTGCCTGCCGCTGCAAACTTCAGTCCCCACCGAAATATATCAAGCGAGGCGCCCAGCGGAACGCCACCCACCAGTGGGCTGCGTGAGGCTATGCAGCTGGCGCAGATTAATTCAAAGCGTTGCGCGAATTGCGAAACAGCGGTTCCCATCGATCGGCGGATTCGAATGCACGATAACGTCTACGGCACTCGACGAAGGAAATTTGAAACGTAAGAGCCTAAGCGGACTTTCCTGCGACGCCATTCGAGGGATTTGCCATAAACCGGCATGAGAGACGCAATTAGGGCTTCCTATAAGCATAATTAGTGCGCCTGCGAGGTTAGAGCAAATTGCAAAAATTTTTTGATCCTGAGAAAATGTAACGCGACAGGGGAGTGCAAAATCAGACTAACTGCTATATGCGGTCAGTAGAAAAAGAGCACACGGTGACCTTAGGTACTTACATCCCGGACCTAAAAATTTCGTCTTTCTTTATTTCTTTTCGATTTCAGTGATTTGCCATGCTGAACCTGCACCTCCACAGTGACTGCGGCTCGACGGGTGCCTTCGCGTGGAAACCATTTCCCAAGTTAGCAATTAATAAAACGCAATAAAAAACTACAGGTGGCCATTTCCCGAGGAGAAAAAAGATATGTTCGTCGATGCTGGGATTGGTACACTGCAGGTTGTCCGGAGATAGTCCGCAAAGAGTCGCTCAGTGGCTGTGGTATTGCATTGTTGGGCTCGAGGCAGGGAGTTCAATTAGTGGCCGCGGCTGCCGTGTTTCAGCATTGTTTTCGGCAGGCGCCAAACCAGTGTTTCCACAGGCATCAGAGAGCCTGGAACGGTCGCCGACGTGAGAAAATTATGCCCAGTTGATCTTTTGAGAACTGCCACCTCATCAATCAGCGTGCTGAGAGTGAAGAACATTACGTTAACAGAACTACACATAAACCACTACTGGTTTGTTGAAATGAGTCAGGGCATGCTATGCAAAAGGGGACGGGAGAGGGGGTTAAGTTCACAAACCTTCTCCTTCGTAAACACCATATGTCATTTCCCATCCGCATTTGTGGGCAATACGTGCAACATGCCGACTAGCTGTTATCGGCTTTCGGAAACGGTTTTGACCTAAAAATGATTCAGGAAATTCGGGCCTCGTATCCATAAACTATGAGTATAAAATATGCATATTTCGATCCATTATATTAGAAGAAAGAAAACTTAACCGAATGCTCTTGCGGTAGGTTTTTTTTGTTTTTTTTCAGTCAGGAGAATTTTCGTCGCAGGCGCGTTGTACAGTCGCATCAAACATATAAAGAGAGAAGACAGATAGAGAAAGGGAGGTGAACAAGAGTGAGCCCTCATTGGTACTCTGCAGTCGTTTAGGAGAAAGGGGACTGAAAGATGATTCGGAAAATAAAGTTCGCACTGTGCAAGGTAGCACACACAGAAAAGATTGACAAGCAAGTGCATCTTAATGCGTGCAGCAATTTCGTAGCACGGCAACAATTTCGAAGCACGAACTCGTAGTTCTCAGGCTTTTTGTGTAAAATGCCTTCCATCCAAATGGGCCTATGTTGTATGCCGTACGAAAGGCGAACCTCCCGTTCTCATGTCTGTACAATCAAAGAGGTGGGCGTTTGAAGCTTTGTTAGAGAAAGAGATAATTTTATTCAAACAAAGGCAGAGTTCCATGTCTGTGCTATAGAGGTAATGCATTTGGGGAAAAAGTATTTAGAAGGCGTGCTAGTAAGAAGTCTACAAACAAGCAGATCAATGAAAACGGAGAAATTCGCTTTAATCTTCATTTTCCTGGCAGGAGTGAGTGTCACGTTGCTGCAAAGCACTGCACAAGCGCGTATGTTCAAAACGTCCGAGGTATAAGTATATAAGTAGCGAAAACCTAAATGTAAATCTTCACGCATTATCGGATGGCTTTGGTAGTGCTGGGGAGACAGTAAGTACTAATGGTAATAAAATGTAGTTTCACTATGACGATGTTGTATCCCTCAGTTCGGAGGAGGCTGTAAAAACTGGGCGCCGTTCTTCGAAGAGCATGGTGATTAATTCTGCAACATCAGTACTCGTACACACAAAATGCTCTTATGCTATGCTTGTTTGCATGAATTAACTCTAGCCTACCATGCTTTGAAACTGATCATTATCAAAGGTGTGCAGCCGATGGCATAGATTGCTTAAGAATGAAAAATAGTTCTGAAATATCCTTCGTGATAGGTTCCTTCAGATGTAAGTAACTGAACCATCCTTAGCTAGCTTCCTTTAACAAACAAACTCTGATAGAGAGGATATTTCTTTCAGAATTAAGGTGCCGGGTTATGAGAGGAAACAACAAAATAAAAAGATGCTTCAATGTTACTTTACAGTTAGCTAAAGGGGTAAAGGACCTTTTCAGAATCAATTAGCGCTGAATATACGCGTATCTTGAACTCATTATAGGCGGAGTCTTTAGAAAGCTGAGGTTTAAATAAACTGCAGGCACGCCTGGTCACGACGTTGTTGCCAGATACGGGCTTTGTGTTCAAGGACGCCCCGCTTTAACTTAACCGGTCGTTAGCTAGTGCCACAGCAGCTTACCTTGTTAATGTCCTTCTTCAAGACACAGCGTACAAATTTCGCTGTAAAAACAAAAAAATATACATAGAAGCAGTCACGAGTCCCTTGTGTCGTCTGAAGAAGATGTTAGGCAGAGAAGAGCTGAATGCGTTTATCCCAGATGTGCGTGCAGTGACGAAGTTACTAAACAAATTTAATTATCTTGGACGCAGTTTCTTCTTTTTACCATCCTGAGCGGAAGTGAAGACTATAGAGAAAGAAGAAATTGGAAATGCAGGTCAGAAAACAAATAAATATTAGGGCCAGAAACACCGATAAAGATTAACCATGTTAACCTAGTAGCATTGTTATGAAGCTATTTCTTGCATTCGTTCAGACCCGGACACAAAAACAAAAAACGTAGGGGAAGCAGATTCGAGGAAGTGTAATTTCGGTACTCACGCTAACAACGCCGTAAGCCGTTCGCGTCTGTGAACCGTGAAGGCTAGCTCCCCGGTCCGTTCCTTTGCGCGCGTTAAAATTCATGGCTGTCGTAGTACGTGACCTTTCGTTCTACCTTCCACCCGACCACCGTACCCAGCCTTCCAGGCAATATATCGCTGCTTACCTAAGCGGCCGTACGCAGTTCCTCGGAACAAATTCTTTTCGTGGACACAGTTTCGTAATCTCGCAAGGAAAGCAGCATTCCGCTTCGAACAAAATAACGCAGGCGGTGAGTTCGAAGTCACAAATAAGCTTGTTTTCGATGTCGGGAACACTGTGCCCCACGGCAATTTGTAAACCCGACGCCGCCTCACTGCCAACGATGTCGGAGATTTCGCGATACGTCGAATCGCTGAAATGACCGCCTCGAATCCTTTTACCGCGGTCAAGACGACGTGCGTCGGAGGGGTCATTTGGAACACAATGTAAATGCGTGTCTTCAATACGGAGACATTGTTTGCGTCGGATTTTGAATATAGCCGCTTCTCACAATCACAGCCCGTTCTCTGTCGTAAGGGACGCACTGCCGTCAGTCACGGGACACTGCGCGCCATTACTGCCCTAAAGAAAGGGGAAAAAAAAAGAGGAGAAGCCTTATTAGGCATGTCAGCGCAGTGTTTCTACGTCTGCGTCGATGTCAGGGAAAACTGCACACAATGCTGCGCTATTGAAGCAATTACACTATAACTTGACCAGAACTCGGGAACTAAGGGCGTATACTGGCCGGGAGACAATTACCGAGAAAGAAATGACGGCAGATTGTACGGCAAAGCCCCTCATTACGAATAGGAGCATACGGCATGCCCTGAAGTGCTTGAACCAATTGATCCGGCTAAACCCAGACAGACGTATTGTGTCAGCGCAAACATGGTAGCACCTGCCTCGTTTGAAGTCCGCTGGGCGAGTGCTAGTACTGACCATGGAACCCTCACTGACGCGGTGAATATGCGAACAGTGCACCCCGTTAAACAAAGGCCTTAGCCTCACAGTAGCTGATATGTGGAGTAGTGTGCTGGAGAACGCGATCTGCATAGAGCACTGTTCGAATTCTGGCTATATGCCGGTGCTGCCGAACAATACAGCCTTTCAAATGAGTCCTACATTTCATCATTTCTTCGCCACACTTCTCCATAAAAGAGGGAATAATAATAATGTGCCGTTTTCATGGTTATTGGTTTTACGCAATCACACAGCGTTCTTAGTCTGGGAAGTTGTCGAGCTACAGTACCGCCACGAATTCTACAGTTGCTGCTTAACCCGTTTTAGGGGCGAAGCTCCTCTTACTCTAACCTTGTCCTGCGTCAGGCATCAGGCGTAACCGGCGTGCCGGGAGGCACGCGCTCGCCCTCTGCGCGTGCCTCTCTCTCACTCTTCCATTTGCTGTCTTGTGTGTGAGAGAGAGAGACAGAGAGAGAGAGAGAGAGCGAAATGCTCGCGTTGACTATGGAAACGCTCTTTCTTAGATGAACGCTCTACCAGCTCGCAAAGAAGTAGAACGCGCCCTCAACCGCGAGAGACAACGTTGGCGCAGGCAGCGTCTCCTAGCGAGTTTCTTGACTGAGAAATACCGACTGCTCGCGTTGGAGAACCGTTCACCGGCCACCCATATATATATATATATATATATATATATATATATATATATATATATATATAGGCACTGGATCTTGACTTGCAATGAAGTGCCAGTGGGAGATTTCACTTGTGCATAGTTGAACCATAAGGATTCGTAGCGTGCGCGTTAACTAAATTAATCCGGAACTCGGCACGATCTACGATGAACCTCCCGAGCTTCGCCCACTCATCATCATTCACTCCGTGGATATGCTGTAATTTTTTATGTTATCAAATGCTGGAAAAATACTTTGTGATATACGTTAACCTCGCTAACAGGTCTATTGGCACCGCACTTGCAGCGTAATCACCCGAAATAAAAGATTTCGTATTTCATTCTCCAGCAGTACATACATTGTCGTAGCCACTTGATTGATATCCGTATGTGTTAGACATAAACATGTGTGCTATTACATTACTGATTCCTGAAAATCTTAGGATTCCCCGCAGTTGTTCAGCTCACAAAATTAAATGCTACGGCAGCTTCTACTGAGAAAGAGGCCGCTCACAACTCTGGTGGCTTCCTCAGCTGCTTGGAAGTTGGCACTCCCGCGCCTCCAACAATCCACCTGCTCAGTGCAGGCACCTTAGGAGTGAGTGAGTGAGTGAGTGAGTGAGTGAGTGAGTGAGTGAGTGAGTGAGTGAGTGAGTGAGTGAGTGAGTGAGCGAGTGAGTGAGTGTATTGATTGACTGACTAATTTCGGGGATTTTACGTCCCAAAAGCAGCTGTAACTTGCAGATGCCGTAGTGAAGGGCTCCGGAAATTTTGACCACCTGGGGTTCTCTAACGTGCACCGACATCGCACAGCACACGGTCCTCAACATTTCGCCTCCATCGAAATGCGGCCGCCGCGGCCGGGATTCAATCCTGAGACCCTCTATCAGCAGCCGAGTACCATAGCCACTAGACCACCGTGGCGGGTATGTATGTATGTATGTATGTATGTATGTATGTATGTATGTATGTATGTATGTATGTATGTATGTATGTATGTATGTATGTATGTATGTATGTATGTATGTATGTATGTATGTATGTATGTATGTATGTATGTATGTATGTATGTATGTATGTATGTATGTATGTATGTATGTATGTATGTATGTATGTGTGTGTGTGGTAACTATTGGTGCGGCCGACATATGCCTGCAGGAAGCGCATCGTATTTTTATAGCGAAGGCAAAGCCACCAGTAACAGGCAAAGTCAGCAGAAGACTACAAAAGGCAGGAAGACTTGAAGTGCAGTAATTCTGACTTGACCTGTGTGGTTTTAGTCCACAAACCGTGCCATGATTATGAGAGATGACGTAGTAGAGAGCTCAGGGAATTTCGACCACCAGAGATTCCTTTAACGCGCCAGACATCGCATGCATGCAGTAATTCTGTTAGCGGCTTTTCCTTCTATAAGTTGTCAGAGTTTCCGCGACCATTCGGAATATCAGGGACGATTAGAGGTTTTAATATTGTAGGTAGAGCGCGCAAAACTAAAGGCAGAAATTCCTGGCATCGAGCAAAGCGAGCACGTTCAAGTTAATTCTAATAAGAGGAACGACAAAAATGCAAGTGGACATACAGGAAGGCGACTAGGGCGCCCGCTCACTTACCTCGATTAACCTACTCTACAGCAAACTGCAATGCCTGAACAATTGTACACGTCGCACTTCAAGGTTTGAATGGAATAATGAAGATCGCTGTTTGATTTGTGCCTCCATGAAAGAAAAGTGTCGGAAGGAGAGATACACAGGAAAGCCTGATGCAAACATGTGTCTCTGCTTGAGTTTAATCTACGCCTGTATCAGCCAGAGTTCAGCAGCGGCGCCTTCGTTTCCATAACGTAATTGCTAGCTTGTCTACCCGGTCGCGTGTTATTTGCAAAGACAGCTCGCACAGATACGCACTTTGAGCGATCACCATCTTCTCGACCAACAACGCGGACCTATACCTTAACCTAAACCTGACGACTGCTATCCCGGCTTCAGTTCCTAATCCGATTTCTGTAAAGCCAACGTAGCAGATGAACTCTTCGGTGAAAACTTTGTTAACGAACCTCATCGGTTGCTCTATAGCATTTCCGCTTGCGCATTGCAATCTCCATGCGGAATTGACCAGGTAGGTAGACACGTATTCTGAAGAGAACGTGCAGGAACGTGGACACACACACACACACAGAGGGAGAGAGAGAGAGAGAGAGTGGCACAGAATAGATGTTAGAGAATACAGAACGATTTGGGGCACAAGCTTAAAACCACAGCAGCTCTTTTACTATCTCAGTGCAGTAATCAATTGGAGATAGTCAAGTTGGCTGTTTATCTTGCTTACCATTGTCGTTCAAGTCAGCAGTAGGATAATAGCCTTGTTTTGTACAAAGCACCATGAAATGTGTATTATTGGTGTTCACTCAAACTGAATCGTCGCTCAGGTTGTTACACTTACCTGCCGTGGTAGCTCAGCGGCTACGATGTTACTGCTAAACTTGACGACGCAGGTTCGATTCCCGACCTTGGCTGCTGCGTTCCGATGAGAACGGAAAGCCAAAGTACCCGTGCGATTGACTTCGGTGAGCGTTAGGGAAACCGGGGTGGTCAAAATTATTCCGGAGACCCCCCGCCATACAGCTCGCATACTGATCAAAATAGTGGGTGTGGCGCACAAAGCCCCAGTAATTATTGTTAGCTTAGGTTATTCACTAACCTTATCAGGCAATTCAAATGGTACGCTTGGTCTAGGTCACCTGCACCTCATCGGCCGACGACAAAGTGGACTCGCTGATATCGCCTGAGTGAAACTTTACAGTCATACAGATGACATCGACTTACAACAGGAGTAGTTTGACGTTTCATAAGAAGACGCAATTACTCACCGTCCTCGTCTATGGCCGCTAGTGTAAGCACCATAAATGTCAGCACAGCGAGGGAACTGAGGGTGGCCCAGAGGCCCACTGTCTGAGCAGTGCCGTGAGCAGAACGTGTCCCGCCCGCGGCAGGGTTCGCGAATAACGTCAGTGGAGACATCGTGGCAGCAGGTGCAGTCGCAGAAGCGGCACCCCCGACTGTCTAGAGCCCCCCCATGGGACTATCTCGGTCGTCGACTGCAGTACAGTTGCCGATGATGCGAAAAGCACGTCACATAATCCGGAGCAGTCTTCCGGCACACTTGCTGGCTTTTTTTTCTTTTTTTGTCGTTCTCCAGTCGATCCCGTCGGAAGCTGCGATGAGACACAGTTAATCCATTCGTCACAGTCTTCCGTGTAATCCGCTGACGTCAGCCCCGGGGGTACCTACTCTACTACCCGGGGCATGACAGAGTACCGGGTCGCTGGTAGGCTTGACGAAGAAAAATGACCTAATAACTGAAAACGAAAAAGTCTCTCCACTATGAACGGCTCACTCTGCTGGTGGGTACTAGACCCGCTCCTATTATTTCCCGCACGTTCACCGGCAAATTGCGCGAAAAGCGCGCGCACCAACTTTCGCTTTTTTGTTTCTTTTTCCTTCCCAGCGGCAACTCGGCGACGGAATCTGGGGCGCTCTCGGCGCTGAGCACAGCCGCGTTCGCTCTAACCCGGGGTCCGGACTGAGGGCCTGCGCCAGGCGCCGCGAGGGAGCGAGCCGGTCACGTGATGTGGCTCCGCCTCCTCTCCGTGCTGCCTCTTCTCTGTGTCTGTCTTTTTTCGATTATTTCGCCACTTTGTTTCTGTCTCGCGCGCTCTATGTTTCCGCTTCCGGCGGCGGCGCTTAGCCCTTCCGGCTTGCGATAATAACAACATGAAAGTGCTGATGAGAAAACGGAAACCCAGTGGTCTGATCATTCGTATCACACCACGGGAGTGCACTCTGCGGTCGCGGAAGATTATTTCATGTGGGTCGGCGCTGCTGTTTTTATTATTCTTTATGGCACTGAAATCTTGAACAGCACAAAAGAACCCGAAAACCTAACAAAAAGAAATAAGAGCAAGTGGTCCTATGCCATGTAAATTTAATTACAAGGACGTGACAAGGACACTACAAGCAGAAGGGACAGTTTGGATGTATACGTTGATGAATGTGGAATGAATGTTTACGCCTATAGGTCTCCCTTTTGTTTGTATCATATATGTTCACGACTGTTCCACAGACTTTCTCGAGTGCTTTTGAGCAGAAGCGAGCCTCTCGGACACGCGTATGACCCTCGTTTGTGGACTTGGAAAACTTACGCACTTGCATACATGTGGTGTTCTCGTCTCTGTTCTTGTTGCCCTTGATTTATTGCTAGTGTTTTACGTCCACAAACCACGATATGATTATGAGAGACGCCATCGAAGAGGGCTCCGGCAATTTCATGCACCGGGGGTTGTTTAACATGCACTGGCAATGCACAGTACAGGTGCCTCAACACTTCGCCTCCATCGAAATGTAGCCGCCATGGCCGGGATTTGATCCCACGATGTTCGGATGAGCAGCCTACTGCCATATTTACTAGACCACCGTGGCGGAGCTCTCCGGTTCTCACGGAACCATTTACACTTTATGCCGTGATGCATGTTAATAGACCACATACAAATGCATGTCGCACACGTTTACAATGCACAAGTCGGGAGCATTCATGTATATTGTGCGAGTTTCTCGAAGTGCTGTTAAGTGTCGCATATCTTTAAAACGGCAGCAGTATTTCAATTCTGCCTCAAGGAATCATCACCGTGCTGATAACAATGTGTTATCACCAAAAATCTGGGGAACATATAAGTGAAATGGAGGTGGCTGTCTCTAGACGATCCTTTCTTGCTTCCTTCCTTTCTTCCTTCCTTAGGTCTTTATGCGGACTGCCGGAACTTTTTTTCTTTTTTGATGCCTTGGTTTTCTCTACGCTTGCGAAAACCAAGACTTTCTCCTTTTCTTTCTTTCTTCTCCAAGTTTCTTTCTTCTCCAAGTTAATACCAGCACAGGCGGTATACTTAAACGCCCCTTGCGTTACTTGGAGCCATTGCTCAGGCAAAATGAGAACTTGTTAAAGAAATGATTTTGTTTTGAGTCAATGTTTCGGCAATTTAACTTCGATACGTTAGCGCTGATGAGCACAAATCTTATCGTGGGAGAACTGCCCTCAGCTAGAGTATTATGAACAAATTCTCATTGCTTGACGGATTCGGCTTCCTTGTAATTTCTGATTCATTTAAGCATAGAAAGCGTAGTACATTACATAGCCAGCCGTTATCGCAAAGAAGCATGTCACAGTGAACACATTTAGAGTGCACGAAATAACTAAGTTTGCATACTAGACTTCCTTTCTTTAACTTTCAGTATTTTCGCTCGCCGCCCAACTTTTCAGGGTGGCCAGTTATGCTAAATTGTTTTAATTCAAATAAACAAACAAATAAATAAATTCGACGTGTGTACCAGCACAAATAAAGTGACATTCCGAACCGGTCGGCAATGTCCGGAAAATTCAACACCGATATTGAAATGCGCCATTAAATGCAACGTCGGAATTAACATCGTTGCACCACTAGCGTTGGCAAGATCAATCATATTCTTTCCCTTTAACGCTAACCAACACCGAGAATCTGGTGCGTAAGGAACAACAGTAACAGATACTGCGCCCGTATCATGTTGTAATGTATGACCAATTTTACGCTAGTTCCTCCGCACATCTCATGCTCGATGTTTATTCGACAGGTTGTTCGATTCGTCACGTGAAAGTACCTCTCTCAACCCGGCACCACAAATGTTCCTGTCGGCTATTTCCTCCTGCAGCACAATTTATCCTCTGTCAAAGCATAATGAGCCCCACGATGCCAGCACAGCACAAAACAAAGCGCGACAAAGACGGACTCGTTTGTTTCTCGGGTTCGCGCTAGAATCAGCACTATCTAAGATGTATTTGTACCACGGTCCGTTCCCACGATCCCTCTCCTCTCCGTTTCCCTGCTCCGTTCTTGTGGGTAAGCATGTACTGTTCGCACTTTTTCTTGCAACACAGTACTAAAGCAATGCACACGCGAACTCAAGACTAGAGTTTGGTAAGAAAAAAGAAATAGTAAAAAAAGTATAGATTAGCAATGAGATAGAAGAAGAGACAAGACAGGCTGTCGTGTAGAGCGGACCTGGAAGGACGAGTTCTGCAGGAAAGAACGTCACAGTTCGGAGTACAGAGTCCTTTAGCCTCACCATAAGCAACGTTGGTTTGTCTGCGTGCATTTGACAGTTCCGGTTATGCATCTAGAACTTCCTCTAGAGAGCGATTTCGAGTACGTCTTTGCTGCTGCTCGGGGCTAACCATCTGGACCAACTGAGAGGAAGATAATTAAACGTTAACGTAACTACGACTGCCCCGAGTACTGCCTGCAGCTGGTTCGTACCGAAATGCGGTACAAAGACAAGATTTAATTGCTCAGCTCGCATGCACACGTGGATCTCCCTACATGATTACGGCCTCTGGACGTGGACTGCCGCGGAGTTTCGAAATGACGTAGCAGACTGCAGCGTAATACAAGTGCGCAAACACAACGCTCAGACAGTACGTGTAGCGCTCTGGCCGCGAGGACGAACCTCAGCGCGCACCTTTGCATACAGCCGTCCGTCGTCTGGGTCGCTTAATACCGAGTCTCTACTGAATTCTTAAAGTGCCTCGAGCGGCATCAACAGAAGCAAAGGGGAAAAAAAAATCCTTTCTCTCATTGACTCACTACTGCTTGGGACAGGGAGTCAACGCGGGGCAAAGCTGCCTACTGATCCCACTGCGAAGCTCCCTCGCCTCGCAATCTTCCTTCTACATCCTTTTTTCCCTCCCCTTTTCTTCCTCCGCAATGACGAGCGCACGCGCTCGCTCGCTGGCCCGCCGTCCCGGTTCATGAATAAGCCGAGGCACGGGGAACGGCTGCATTTTGGCCTTCTTGTGGGAGCCATTGAGCGAAGCCGAAGCCATTGGCAGGCCCGAAATCTGGGGTGTAGCAACGCCCCGAGCAAGTATGCGCGAACACTGGCGCCTCGCTAGTGTCGCCCCCCCCCCCCTCCCTCACCCCTTCCCCCCTTCCTCCCAGAAAGGAAGATTTCTATTCACCTCTCCAACCTCAAACCTAAAACCTTCCCTAGTTTTCTCGTGCGCCTGGGTTTGCTGCGTATGTCGTGCGAGTCGACGCCGAAATTGGGAGATCGGATTTACGGAGAACGCGCAGAAAAGGTTGCGAGCGAGGGCCGTTCGGGATATTTCGAAATGGCTTTTCCTGCTCCGTGCTTTCCCACACGTGGACGGGGTGGAGATTTGGTTGCGAATGGGCTCACTAAAAGGTTGCCACTGAAGGAAACTTCTTGCTGTTCGAGAGCGAAAGCAAAAAGGAAATTAAGTTTGGGAGGCGGAGCACGGCTATGCGGAGAGCGCTATAGCTATGGCATATAAGCGGCACGTTGCTGAGCACGGCTAGACAGCCCACACACAGGGGTTGGTTATTTGTATGCTCACGCCACGTGGCCGGTGGTCTTATACAGCAGTCAAACCTTGATAGTGCCACACCTGCACGCCACCTTCGGTACATAAGCGTATTTTATGGACACCTTTAAAGTGCACTGTTGCGAAGACATGGTCAACTGCCACGTAGATTCCATTCGGCAGGAATGACAACCGAGTTAATCTGTAAGCTCTGCGGAATCAGAGTATGTCGAAAGAAAGGAGGCCGCTTGATCCCATATTTCGACACCGAATATTTGTCTGCGTCTGGACGGGTGCGATCTGTGTTCAACGCTTACAGCAATTCAGTGTCGTACATTCCTCTGAACTTTTGTCTTGTGACCTTGAATGTCATTGCTGGCGTAAGCAAGACAGTGATAGGAGGCCTACAATTCCGTAGCTATTACATTGCAATACAGAAACGCCGTAAATTAAAATTAAACCACGTCTTTCCTTTCCGACAGACGTTCTACAAGATAAAAACTTGCAGTGCGTATATGTGCCTTCCTAGAATTCTTGGCAAAAATACAAAGAAAAAAACCACACCATTCATATATTATAATACAAATGTTGGAGTACGTTCAGTAATAGGCTTTTGTGCGGAGAAAAAAACTTAGTGTTACGTCTTCGTCGTCACTCAATAAACTTATATCCTTCACATTAGTGTCTTCTTAACCAAATACAGCTCCGGTGCGCATGGAGTTCATCAGAACAATTGGCATTGCACATTTTTTCATTGTCTGCGCAGCTGTGAGATTACAAGTTTGTTGAAAAGCATGAGAGCCTGCGTGAGGGCTCACATAATTTGAGGATTTCAATTCTATCACTGCGCAGATGCCATGTTCTCGTGGGTATTTTGCTCGGATCGGAAGTGTATGCAGCATTCACCGCCATAATCGGGTGGTTGTTAGTTCAGCACCTTGGCTGTCACCTTCTCACCATTCCGTCTTAAGTGCTGTTTTGTTGCCGTCTTAACAGTGCACCAACTAGGCTAGTTCGGCACAGTCCTGGGCAAAATTTTTAGTCCGAGAAGAGGCGAAGAAGTTTGCCAGAGGAGCTTTGTCACTCGCCTGTTGCCATAGGTTAAAGAGCCGAAGAATGGAAACGAAAAAGAGAAATAATAATAATAATAATAATAATAATAATAATAATAATAATAATAATAATAATAATAATAATAATAATAATAATAATAATAATAATAATAATAATAAGCTTTATTGCACACATCTAGAAGTAATACACAGAAACGGGCCTGTCAAACACTCCGAAGGCTTGAGTGACTAAGCCCGGCAGTGTCGGTTACAGCGATGTGGTTACATAATATTCAGCCAAATTTTTGAAAGCACGGACGAATTTGAAAGGAATTCTTGTTCACATGTAATAACAACAAAGAAAAGAAGAGACGAAGAATGATTATAAATTACAAATAAGCCATAACAAACAATTTTATAAGTCTAATAATAATAGTAATAATAATAACAATGCAAAATATTACGCGCAAGCAGTGTGTTCACAGGACATTCCATAGTGAGAGCGTTAAACTTCGCAGCACAAGTTCCTTAACGTGTGCCTGAATGCAGCACACAGGCTTTTTAGCTTTTTGACCCCATAAGGATATGGCAGCCGTGCCTCGGAATCGAAGTCGCGTCCTCGATATTGCCATCGCGACGCCTCAGCTGCAAAGCTAGCACTTTTAATGAGGGACATGAAGAGAGAGAGAGAGAGAGAGAGAGACTGGAGGAAAGTAAGGAAAAGAGGGTGAAGAGTGCACGATAACTGTCTCTCAGTGAGGACGCGTCAACCATGTGAAAATGACGATAGAGTAAGGTGAGAGTGAGGGCAACAAAAGAAAGGAGGAGGGGAGATCGTGGAACATAGCCTAGGCACGTGCTGTATAGTATAGCAATAGGTTGGAAACGGAGATGAGGGTGACAAGGAAAAAGAGGAGAAGTAGGGCGTCATCACCGGACGTTGCCCGCAAAGTCAATTTGAACCTAGACACGTAATATAAACCACGTAAGATGAAGTTACAGGCAATCCTTTGACACCTTCCTGTCAAACCAGGTAACGGGTGGTAACGTTACATGTTCTCGCCGAAAGCATGTGACAGGTAGTAATGTGACAAAATAACGTGACGTAGTCGAGCTTGTAGAATCCGGAATAAGCTAGGTCTGCCACAAGTTCCGCTCTTAGTCCAGCCTTGAAGCACGATGTGCGAACTGTCCACATTTTTTAAAAATGCCAGGCATTTCATGGCGAACTCCAGCAACTTTTAATCTGTCCGTCTATCCGTCCGTCCGTCCGTCCGCCTGTCCGTCTATTGCCTCAAGTAACAAACCAACTACCACAGCAACCTGTCCCTTTGAAGCGATACGTATAGGGTATTTTAGTATCGAATAAATTATAATTCCTGTGAATGCTGACGACTCTCCAATAAAATCCGCCAGGGAACGAATGCAGCAGATGTTTGTTTGATTGAGATTGACGACAAAGCTGTGTATGTTTCTTTTTACTAAAGAATCTTTGCGCGTTTAGTTGACCTGAGAAGTTCAAAGCGATGGACGCCTAACATGACTATTCCTGGAAGAGATATACCTTTCTTTTTCTTCTAGAGATAAAAAAAATGTCGCAACGTGAAAATACGATAGTTAGATTTACTCCCATACTTCGCGCGTGTCGATTTATTATTCATGGGCCTCAGAGATATGGTTGGCTTTTATGTATGGCAGAAAAGTTCCCTCGGGGAGGATAGCACTCAGATGAAGAAATAACGGCCGAAGAGATGGGAGAAGACAGCAATAAAAAAGAAAGTGGACAGTGAGGTGTATGTCACTCCAAGAATAAAACGAATTAGGTCTCGCACGCATTAAATATGGAAGTTCTGCAGTGCCTGGAACAAAGAAACTGGCGAAAGGAAAACACCGAGGATGTAATAAAAACCTACGAAATGTGCAATATTTCGCTCGTCGGAACAACAGCGAAGGGTTAAACACACACACACACACACACACACACACACACACACACACACACACACACACACACACACACACACACACACACACACACACACACACACACACACACACACACACACACACACACACACACACAAAAAGAGGCTAGAAACAAGTACCCGAAAAGACACCAAGAAGGTGTCGGAGATAAGAGTAAAGATAAGAAAAAACAACAAAATGTCCACTCAGGCAACTAGCTCTTGGAGAACGGTCCGGCCGGTCGTTTTCGGCACGGCACGACTGAGGTCGTCCACGTATTTTGCTGCGGTGAACACTTCCGAACGGCGGGCGGTGTTTGTTTTGCGGGAATAAGCGCTTTGGATGCCGCGTTCCAATGCGACATGCCCGACGCCCTAACCCAAACGTCGCGCTCACAAACTGCGGCTTGCCAGCAAGGAGGACAGCATGGTAGAAAAAAAAACCTTTTTTTTGCCTTTTTCTATCTTCCCGCTCTCTGATAGACACAGAAAGAAAACAATCACGAAATGTAGAAACTGTGCATTGTAAGGAAACGCATAGGAGAAGGGCATGATGCCAAGAGCGGCCGAAGCCGAACGGAACCAAACATCGGCAAAGAAAAAAAAAGAAAATAAAGGGGAAGCTTCTGGAAGGCCAGAATAAAGGTGGGGACTCCGGACGAGACAGCAAAGGGAAAGGACGCGGTCGCAACCGCTGCGTGCGTGATCAGACTTCGCGATGAGTTCAGCCAGTTGTAATTCCACGCCCCGGCTCTGGCCGACCGGCTCGCTCCTTTAACGCGAGAACATTTTGCTTTGAGATTTTTTTTATTTGCTACAAGTTTTACGCCGTAGCTTCGTTTGCTCGCTCAACATGTCTTCCTCCTCCATCATTTTTTTTTTTTTCATTTCCCCTTTGGTTCGTTAGCTTCGCATTCAGAGCTATACAGGGAGATCCGTGAGGCGCCGCAGCATGATAGGCCCGGTTCAATGACGCGCGCGCAAACGCAAATTTTTGCTGCGTGAGCGGTTTTCCTATACGCAACGAATGCGTGGCATTAAGAAAAACTTTCCGAGCACTCGCACGCGGCGTCGTCCCATGACTGCCTTGCGCGTTCGCGGCATTCGAACTAACAAGAAGAGTTCCGAAGGCCGTATTTTGCTTACTATACACTCTAGCCAGCATCAACTGATATGATTGCTTTGTTAAGTTTCCTTTATTTTAGCTTTATGGCTTTAAGCGGATGAAAAATAAGACCAGTTCGATAGTTTAATGTTAAGATGCACCTAAGAAAATGAAACTAATATATTTCTCATATACGACCCAGGTGGGTCCAATGGACAAACAAACGAAAGGGAACAGTAACCATGCGAGGAAAACACCAATATTTAGCTATGTTGAATGCCTAAGTAACTAGGAAGGCGGACCATATGCACATGAATTTGGAAGCTTTTCCTACAGCGAAATACAAAGACATAACTGTGACACATGAATGCCACAATATTGAAGTGCTTAAGCATTTTTCTTTTTATTCGACACACCGTTAGTGGCAGCTCGGCAATACCAGCCTTAAATTTTGGTGTAACACTGGTGACAAAGCTAACGAAGTTCTTATGTAGTATACTATCAGTCTATGTTGGCGCACTCGCTCTAGGCGATGACTGCTTTGACTAAGTCGCGAAATCAAAAACAGACACTCTGAAAAGCAGGACTGATTCTAGAATTAGGACACCACGTTGAATTATGCCAGGTAAAACCAGGTAAAATGGTATTAAACCAGGTAAAAAGGGTATTGAATCCTGCTAAATACATTTAGGATCTTGATAACAAGGAGGTATCCTACTTCTGCAGGATATCCAATTATGCAATCATGATGTTGCCGTTGTGCCAATACAAGCTGTGGAATTCAGCTCGTTTTTCTGGATGTTGTTTTAATTAAATCGGAAAAGCTCTCAACTAAGCATTTTTGTGGCAGTACTTGGACAGGCCGTCTTAAAAAACTAGGAGAAGAAAATTATCCATGATAGCCAACATCACTGCTTTTTTATACATATCAACATTTCTCTCGTTGACAAGACAAGAGCGGAGTTGACAAAAGTGGAGGACTGGCACAAGTTCAGGGAGAAATGAATGAATCTGTGCAGCGCGGTCTATCGCGAAACGCTGAAGTGCGGGTGTATCATCGTATTACAACTAATGTCAATGCGGTTTTACTGCGCAAATATTGAGAGAATTTGTGCAGAAACTCTCTACATGAGAATTATCTCATATTGCATAATCATTACCAGGAATTACATCACTTTACCGACATATCAGAAAGCCAGCCAAGATTATCTATCAATGATCACTCCTATCTGAAATAAGCCAATTATTAGCTGGTGCTACCGCAAAGATTTACGGAACTCTGGAAAACTTTTAGCCGTAAATGGCCATCACTTTCCGATATTAGCCGCCACTAACCAATGCTCGCCGGCGCTATTCATCATTTAGTCGCTATTAGCCAGCAATGGTAAACATTTGTCATCGTTTAGTCAGCTGTCCCGCCTACATTAAGCATCATTAAGAAGTGCGACCACTGCTGCTCATATGCGAGTAAACGCGGTAGGTCAGGCACTGCAAACGCGCGAGTCAATATGGTATGCTAAGGGAGCTATCCTTGTTTGCCGCTTTGCATACTATCCAGGATCGGTCTACTTACTGTAATGTGTAATCTGTTACGCTACAAACGGACGGCCGGACTCGTATAGTTTTCCGAGGGTAGCAGCCCTAAAATGCTCGAGTTAAAATTCATGGAGTCACCGCCTGTAAAGCGAGTTAATCTGTTAGACAGACATGTACGGGGAAGAAGGTACTTTAAGATAACCAAGGGATAGGTTCATTTACATAAGACGCTGCATTACACGCGGATGAATGGACGCACGATATTTTGATGGTATTAGCTTCAGGATGCGTGCAAATTAAACGCTGGACGCTAATAATCAGACCATAATCAGGTGGTTTTGACGGTGCGCCGCACTTCTAAGACAATTACATGACTGAATTTGCCTCGATGCATTACGACGGTAACTCGTGGATTAGAATTTACGCACTCGACCGTGTTAATATGCACGGAGGCACATAAAATAAACATAACCGATCTTCGCTAATAGTGGCACAATGTAAGCGTCGGGTCAATGGCCGCGCTGCCTTCCTCCGCAGAAAGTAAAGTTGATCGAGAGAGAAAAAAAATCGCTCCATGCTCTCAAAGTTCCAGAATTAAAAAAAATAGTAAATCCTGCCTGAAAAAGAGCTTGTGCTTCGTCTAACCAAAAGGTAAACAGATGTATTGCATCTTTCAATATATCATTTTTTTTTACTGGTCAGCAACCTCGACTCTACATTTGGTGGCGTCGAGGACCTGCCTTGCTCGGTAAGACTCAGTGGCGCATGTTTCTATTGTAAGTGGGAGAGGAACGTAAATTAAACGTGTTTCAACACCTAAAAGGGTACTGTGGCAACACTAAGCGATCGCGCCGTTTAGGTTGAAAGACCTCACACGAAGTGCTCTGCCGGCGAACTATCGCTGAAAGAGCCCTCATTGAGTGCTGTTGTCAACAAAGCAACCACTGTTGCCACACAAAGCGGCACGAATTCCCTCTTTAAACCAATGTAATTTAATCCTGGCGTTCATTTTGCAATTTTCTAGCAGCAGCACCTTCTTTTTCTGTTCTTTCACGTTTGGACCAATGTTCGGGAATTCGCTGAAGCGAATTGCCGTCATTAGCAGGACAACAGTCGCGCACACTGCCATGCAAATGAGTCACCCTCTGAAAATGACGCTGCATTAAGCCAGCGAGCGTAGAGTGCAGCGTTTCGCAACACTGGTTGGGGCGGTTCTTGTTTATATTTGCGATGCTCCCATCGTTAAATTCACGAATCATATAGAATACACGTGGTGTAACGAATACAGCTGCCTGATTTCGAATAGTTTGCAAATATCTTCAAATTGGAAAATAAAACAGTTTGGGAAAAAATTATCGAGGCAGTATAAAAAATATTCAGTCAAACCTTTCAGAATATCTCTCACAACCAGTCAATTCACTGTCTACGATTTCCTTTACTCAGCAACTATGTCACACCCGCCAAACCAACTTCCACCAGACATCATTATGAGTTGAAGATAACTCATCCTAATCACCGAAGAAACTCCTATAAATACAGTTCTTTTGTCCGCACTATTAAATTATGGAATGCGTTGCCCGGCCATGTTAAATCGTTATCACGTGTTGAACTCATTTTGTACATTAATAACCACTGATCTTCATGCTCTGTACATTTTTCGTTGTATTGTTGTATTACAATTTTTATTGTATTCTGTACCCACCCCTGCGACAGCCTATCAAGGCTGCAGTATGTTAAAATAATAAAAAAACATTCTGCCTGTAACTAAATTATTAGAAATAACAAAACGGCTTTCATTTAACTTATTCACAATGACAGTGAAGTTAATCACGTTAGGTAACATGAACAGGCATTTTGTAAGCTGACGTAGAAGAATGTGGTCCCGCAACGCAGTACACACATTTTGAAGAATTCTATCATAACGTGATCGAGTAAACCTAAAGCGCATCAGCTATTTATCAAAACGGAAACCCGTATTCTGCTTAATAACAGACACGTTTATAGGGATTACGATTTAGAATAAGTTTTCTACTGGGCTCGCGATCCCAAACTTGATGCGCTGTGCAAAGACAGGGGATATCCTGAAGCTCAATCATTCAGAACAATCACAAATGTAAGTAATCTGCATCAAGGCCAAATTCAAAGTAATAACGGTACAGTAAATCACATGATTAAACACATGATTACAAGCCTTTCTGTAGCCTTTCTGTACGTCAAGTGTGCCCATGAGAATAAATATAAGAAATGGTTCTTTTCTACGTGCACACTGAAGTTCGCCTATCACTATAAGATATTTGTGTCACCTTGGCGTAAAAACCTGATTTGGTCTAAAAACGAATATGCTCAGGTTTATCTTTAATTGATAGTCCACCAATTAATGACGCCAATATGCGCAGTATGTTAGCATTTCTTTTTAAACTATCGCATTTTTGCTCCCGTTGCTGCGTTGAGCGTCGTCCTTCGGCGATCGCCGTACCCGAGTGAGCCAGGACAGCGAAAGATGTCCTACGTCTTGTACCTGGAGCCGCCCCGCCACGGTGGTCTAGTGGCTATGGTACTCAGCTGCTGATCCAAAGGTCGCGGGATCGAATCCAGGCCGCGGCGGCTGCATTTCGATGGAGGCGAAATGTTGAGGCCCGTGTGCTGTGCGATGTCAGTGCACGTTAAAGAACCCCAGGTGGTCGAAATTTCCGGAGCCCTCCACTGCGGCGTCTCTCATAATCAGAGCTGGTTTTGGGACGTTAAACCCCACAAATCAATCAATTGTACCTGGAGCCACGTGACTCACTTCCTTTGAGGAGGCTGGCTGGATTGCGCATTGGTATCCTGAACTTTATTTTATTATTTTTTTTGTAGAACTACCTGATTTTTGGTCAGGGCCTCTGTTTCGGTGTGTGCCACAAGATTTGGTTTTGCCATGCCATGGTGGTCTAGTGGCTATAGCCGTAAGCTGCTGATTTGAAGGTTGCGCAATGCAATCCCGGTCGCGGAGGCTCCATTTCGGTGGAGGCGAAATGTTGAGGCCCGTGTGTTGTGGGATGTCACACCACGTTAAAAACTCCGGGTGACCAAAATCTTCTTTACGGCGTCTCTCATAATCATGTCGTGGTTTTGGGACATAATACCCCAGAAACTAATCAATCAAGTATGGTTCTACATTCTACTGTGGAGGTGTCTAGGCAGCTTTCTTAGAACAGCCTTCCTAGAGTCAGGAAGGCCAAGAAGTTCGCGCCGCGAGAACAGAAGCTCATCGGTCCTTTCTCGACAACGAGCAACGAATCCGGTGTGATTGCCCCGTCGGTGGGGGTCACAGAGGTAAATGTGCGGGAATGAGAACAAACGTGCCTTCCACAAATCGTTCTGCTTGCAATATCGCCGCATAAAACTACCTGCTCACAGCTGCGCTCACATTTCGCCTTAAGAGGTATCGTGATTGTCGGTAATATTTTGCGCCACCATTTCTAACATTATTTATTTTTGTCTGCAGTGTTTCGTATGTCTATAAAACAGGAAATACACCATATTTCTTTCCTGTGGTGAGAAATATCGTGATCATGGTTGGTTCACGTTCGCTGTAGCGCAAAGCAAGTAAGGGGGATCCCTCAAGGGCGTCTTCACTCACCACAGCTAATAACTGACGAGTTAGAGAAGGTGTATTTGGTCAAAGAGGGCGCCACGTAACTCTTTCCTGTGGCAACATTACTCTGAAATAAAAGGACGCGATCAAGATAGACTCCGATCAAAAAGTTGGAGAGAGAGAGAGAGAGAGGAGAGAGAAAGAAAAACAAGGAAGACGCCGTAGCGCGTCGATTTCGAGAGCTTTCAATTGTTTGCTCTGCGAGCGGCTCTGTGGGCGGCTTGTCACAGGCACAATGCCGGTGGTTTCCCTCCAAACTCAAGTGGGACACCTTTTTTTCTATATTCACTTTTTTATTCCTTCTCTATTTGGCTCGCTGCGGCCCACGTTTTCTCGTTCCCAAGGCGACTGTAACGAGATTACACTCCACTGGCTCCCTCTCCGGTGTTGGTTGAATTGTGAAGGACGTGAGCAAGCTTAAAGGCGACGCAGTTAAGTAGAGAACAGAGCCCCCCTCCCCCAAGAAAAAAAATAAAGAAAAGGAAACCGTAGTTCTGAAGGAAATTGACGAGGATTTGAAAAGTAAAAAAAAAATGAAACGAGCTGTTGCGAATCGGCAAGACCGCGGGACTTTCTGGTGTGCCACAGTGGCATCAGAGCTCCTTTAGGGTCAAATCGAATCTATAGCTTCCTTCTAGTTCCCGGGGACACAAACGGAAAGAAAGCCAGGAATCCCCACGTCGCTGTGCCGTGGAAACAGGAAATGATGAGAAGAAAAAGAAAAAAAAAGAAAGCAAGAGTGAAAGAAAGGTAATGCTCTTTAAACAAGTCTCGTGGTGACCGCAAGAGGCCTACCGGAGAAACAACACATTCCTTGCCTTGTCAAGAAACGGGATAGTAGCTAAGCAAAGAATTTTCTTGTGTCTGTTTTCGTAAACGAGGCGCCTGAGGAATGAAGTGGTGAAACAGTGAGCCTTGGCACATTCTGGTGTTTAGGTAGAGCAAAAGTAAACCTATAGCCGGCAGCACTACGTGGCCTGCGCTACGCCTGAAGAAATCATCCATAAACGACAGGACCCCAGGAGAAGAAGGGTAATTGAACTGTTTATTGAATTGAAGTCAGGGCAAACAAGTTTTGCTGCCCAGCCATGACTGTTTATTGCTATTCGTAAAAGAAGGGCTTTAGAGCCAAAGTCGACCTTCTCTACAGCAAGTAGATTAATCGAGAACCTGCACCGTACAGCTAGCCACAAGAACGAAAGCTGAGCAGCGGGGTTTACAACTAATGTAATTACTGAACAATGATTTCCACAGCGCATTGCGGACCAAAATACTTTTGACAGGAGTATTTTAACTCTAGTGCTCAGGGCTGACTGAAAACGTTGTGCCTGGGACACGGAAATAGACATGACCGCCTATAGCAAAGGCCATCGGGGATTCACGGCAACGACGCCTGACTAGGAGTGCCAGCCGTGGTTAGTTATTTGGCTGTGTTTTTTTTTTTGCCAGATATATAGCTCGTTTCCCCCTAGTACTGCCAAAATTGGACGTGACTGGAAAGGTATTACATGGGCTCTAAAGGAAAAAATACTGTGTTGAAAACAGTTTGTAAGGGACGCAGCGCTCCTCGCCCTTATCTTCAGTCTATACAGTGGCATGGAAGACGTTCTTGTTGTGTATTAATCCCCAACCATCAACCTCTTGATCGTGGATTAGCATATGTAATCCGCTCATACCGTGACATGTTTGATATATAACTCCAAGTATTCTTTTGTTTCAGATCCGAACGCCTGCGTTCGAAAAGTGAAAATATAGTTTTTGTTTACTTCATAAGATCATAGGGGTGACTGCTTGACATCATTACTGCTGGCGAACTTCGAGAAGTCCCATCATGCGGAGAAGTCTAGGCACATATTCATATTCCCAGGCTCAATTATTCATGGCTATGTCACATTGGTAGGTACACCAGGTAAGGTGAAACCAAATCTTCGCTGGTCAACCACCTTCGCAACATGAGTTAAATTCCGTTTTCTCTTTTGAATAGCGGAGCTGCTTAAGGTCGAGGTTTATCCGTATGGAGCGGACATTAAGGGCACAGCTGTGGCGCAGAAAGGAAAAGTGGATAAACTCTAGCCCTTGACCCACAACCCACACTCCTAAATGTTAGTAGTGAACACGCGAAGGACAATATAGGAAGAAATAAAGAAAGAAAGAAAGAAAGAAGGAAGGAAGGAAGTAATAATGAAAAGTCTCGGATTGCGCAGGAGAGAAAAGCGGACCCACTCTTGTTCTTGACCCACTACCCACACTGCTGCATGGTAGTATTGAGCACAATAAAGAAAGCAAGAAACAAAGAAAGAAAGAAAGGAAGATAGAAAAGTCTCAGGTTGTTCAGAAGAGAAAAGGAAACCCCCGCTTCCCTTCTACCCTCTACCTAGATCCTTGGCCACCAGCCCATTTCTACATGATAGCGATAGTTTGAGAACCAACCCAAGTTGTTTGAAACAGCTCCCACTGTTTAACCATCGTTCGCGACGTTAAGCTAGTGAACTTGCTTAATTTTATTTTCCATTTTAGATATAACTTTCGTTATAGTGACTTGTCTTATTTGACAGACGGGCGGGCGGGCTTCCCTGTTAGGTAGGCAGAGAAAAGATCACGCATTTTTAAATTTGCAGTTTCAACCGGAAGTCAAACTACACGCGGGTGTCACATTTTGGCTAAACAGATAAAGCACACAAAGCAGCTCTTGTTGGATAAAAGGAACAGTGTACTAGCTGCTGTCAACCACGTGACAACACTGGCTTTGCTACAAGCGTCCCCTGTGACGTTGCAGGTGTCGCACCTCAACGGTTCACGAGACAAGGACGACTGAGAACTTTTCTTGGGGCATACGGTTACCATCGATGGTAGAGGTTACCTTAAGGGAACAACTAACACATTTAATTATCACGTACCAAAATAACCCGTCGTGCGCCTAAATCACCACACCACGCCTTTTGTGTATTTGTGTAAGTTTGGTGTGCCGTTGTAAGTTCTTTTTGCGTGTAAGGCGGTATGCTACCTTATTTGGAATTATATTTACGTTTTCTATTCACAGAAGCGCGTACACAAAGTAGCCTTATCAGGAACGCCATAGCGCCTTCACGGTGGCATTCGCAGAACCATCGCACTAGCAGAACAATGCAGAGCGCTGTCCTCGCTCCGCCAACGAAGCGGTTCTGCGTAGGGTTGCGCCATTATAACTTGTTTTTCCTTCTCTTTTTCACTTTTCTCTTTTTTTTTACAGCCAGGCACGTCTACGTCTGTAAGGTCATTTACCTCAGCGCAACAGGAATGAAGATGGGAGGAAATTTTTTCCGCTAGGTGATAACGCCAGGTAAGAAGAGCGACCCTGCTCACTGCGTTTCTGCGCCTTGAAAGTTTGCGTGTTTGCTACCTTAGCGAAACTAACAACGAATAGGTTGGTTGCTATAGTCAAAAGTGCACCATCACGAGCTAGTTTGAAAGAATGCTTATCTGTACTTGCCTGCGACGTGAAAAATTCACCTGAATGAGGCAATATTAGTTCCACCAACGCTTGCGTACTAAGGCTCCAGCTATGAATCTATTTCTTCCATTTCGTTCATTGCGCACACACTTCTCATGCACAGCATAGATGAGCACTTGCCTTCATTCCTATCGACATTGAAGCTTCAATGACACCTACTTTTTTGTTCTGATTAACCGTTCGTGTTCTTTCAGATAACAGCAAGGTAGTGGCAGCTCGTATTCCGCAAAATATGGACAAAGTTTAAACACCTACGTTGACAGTTTTCTTAGAATTTGTGCAGCGTTGTGCTTGTGATCGACGGCAAAGGAAAAGTATTCAATTTGATTTCACGGCGCTTTAAAGTCGGACAGTATGCCTTCCGGTTCGTCACCGTGAAAGAGAGAACTAACCGCAAGGATAAAACGAATGCGAAAACGTCTGATCGACTGCGGTAAGCCAATATCTCTTTATGCCCGGTAGTGCACTTTTCTTTGTATTTTGTTTCCTTGATTCGATCTGTGGTGGTGTCATATGTCATGGTCGTTCGAAGAGAAAAGCGACGCCCCCGATAGAAGGACTCAATAATGCCCAAGACAATGTGCTTTTGTGTGTGTACGTATCGCTGAGTAGGAACGGGGCGCAATTTGTTCTTGCCCCTAAGGAGAACGCCCGGACAACTTTATCACATTTCCGTTTCCGCTTTCACGCTGGGCATAAATTGTACCTCCTATTCCCGATACGGAAATGCACGCTTGGCATTCGAGTTAGGCGCCACTAGGTCGAGATTGAAAGAGAAGTCTTTGTGGGCCTATGACGTCTCCATAAATGGTATGCGTGCTTTATTGGCAGGTTTCTCTTTTTGCTCACGCCCTTGTCCCGCATATATATTCACTAATATTTGTAAATGACGCAATATGTCCCTCTGTACCTGCCTTTTTTATTGTATCATGAAAGTTGGAGGATGAAATATACCGGCGGGTTATAGAATATTTGAGCACTCTTGTTTTTGAACATGAAAAGGAGAGAGACCACATGCATAACGACATCACTGAAGATCAAATGAAAGCTTCCTGGCAAATCGAGTAATTATTGTGCAGTGTGAGTGAGGAAAATGGTAATGAAAGGCGATGACTATCCTAAATGTGTGGGCGTGTCCACAGGGCCTAATGTCTGAAGAATAGCAGCATCGCTAGCGAATTACATGGTATTAATTGCACTGTAATTTTAACGTACATCGCTTTGGTGGCTAAGCTAAAGAAAAAAATACACGCAGACGTATGGCAGAAAATCTCGCTATATGCCTGCTATGTATGTCTGATACCTCAATTACTATGGTCCTACATAAAACGCCACATTCATGCCCAGTAGAGTGGTCTGTTATAGGGGACGGCCAGGAAATTCTGGTCACTAGGCCAGTTGCTGCCGTTGGTTATCTTTCAGTTCCGAACTCGCATCTCTTGTCTGTAACGACGGCTTGCACAAATGCAGAATAGGCTTAAACATATGTGCGCCACAAATATCAGTCGTGTATAACCACTCTCAGTTCGCTAAGTGAACTATAATACCGTAAAGTGATGGCCCACCGTGCCTTCGCCGATTTAACTTGGTTGTGTTGGTACCATGCAGTTCCGTTGCCATTTTTCATAAACATATAGTCTCAGCAACAGTGGGCACGATATCCGGCTCTCTTTTCTGCAGGCAACAGCTCGACGCGTAATCTTCAACCCTGTGTAGCCATCATAAAGAGCAATAGAACCGGTGATTTTTATGGGCGAAGCTCCTTAGGGTGTGGGTCGTTCCCTCCTCTGTATATAGTAGTAGTAGTAGTAGTAGTAGTAGTAGTAGTAGTAGTAGTAGTAGTAGTAGTAGTAGTAGTATGTATGCATGTAGCCACCTCGCGCCGCCGGGAGGCTCGCGCTCGCCCTCGGCGCGTGCCTCCCGGCGCGCGAGCTCTCTCACTCTTCCATCTGCTGTCTTGTGAGAGAGAGAGAGAGAGAGAGACAGAGAGAGCGAAAGGCGCGCGTTGACTATGGGAACGCTCTTTCTTCGATGAACGCTCTACCAGCTCGCAAAGAAGGAGAACGCGCCCTCACCCGCGAGAGACAACGTTGGCGCAGGCAGCGTCTTCTAGCGAGTTTCTTGATTGAAAAATACCGACTGCTCGCGCTGGAGAACTGTTCATCGGCCACCCATACATATATATATAGGCACTGGATCTTGACTTGCAATGAAGTGCCGGTGGGAGATTTCACTTGTGCATAGTTGAACCATAAGGATTCGTAGCGTGTGCGTTAACTAAATTAATACGGAACTCGGCACGATCTACGATGAACCTCCGTTGCTTCGCCCACTCATCATCATTCACTCCGTGGATATGATGTGAATTTTTTTTACTTTTGTGTTTCTTCCTGATCGTGTATTCGGTTGGTCTCTCTGGTCCCCTGGCCAGGAGCTGGCAGATGCGGGGACAGTTCGCAATCGCGCCAGGAGACTTCTGCGACCAAAGGCTGCCGGGATTTCGGATTTGCCACTTGCGGCACCACGGCGCGGCCAGCGTGGGCAGCCACCGTGTAAACACTCGGTGGCTTCTCACGCTAACCTTGGGATGCGTGCTTAACTCACATAGTAAAAGTTGATTCAGAGGCCTCTACTGTGGCGTTCCATGTAGTCCACTCTAATGTTCAGGTGTATTAAGAGCCGTAATTCAATTGATCTCCCGTTTTATGTCTGTTTTCGTAGCTACATTTGAGAACGCTTTTCCGAAGATTTCTCCATACATTCGCGTGCGTCTCCTTGTGAGCGAGAACATGAAGTTCGCACTTCAAATCGACAGTTGCCTTGTGCGATGTCGACGTGCCATTTATATTTCTCACATTTGTGGACGTACAGCGTTGCCTCTTTTATAACCTGAAGCTTCGAGAGTTTAGTTTGCTTCGCAACGCCGTACTGATTGCGCTATAAGGCAAGCAAAATTTGTGCACGAAATTTTGCCTAAGCTCACGCAATTCCTGCCATAAAGAGGAAAATACGAGCGTGCGCGTATTGCATAAATACAAAAAGACAAGTAGAGTACTCATCGTAGCCAGCCTTAATAATCGCCATAATATTGCTCATAAAAGGGACGTCGAACAAATCTTAGCCAACCGTATCAAATGCGCACGAATCGCGAGTCTCGTAAAGTTTTATTTCCCTGTTTTTATGAGCACCGAGTCTCGGAAGAAAGCCATTTTTTTCCCTGTGGTGCTGTTTTTCTTTTCCCGGCAGTGCTCGCAAAGCTTGAGGATAAGCAAAGCAAGGACGTTGAACGAGAGCAGGCTTCCCGTACGCTATATACTGAATAGATATCTCCTATCATCTATATGAATACGCAGTCGGGCGTGGAGGAGTCTTCGAGAAGCGGGACTACGTTGCTGTCGAGTTCCACAATGAGCACAGTTTGCTTTTCATTTTTGCCTTAACGGTTGTTTAAAAACATGCGAGCTATCAGATTTTACATTTAAAGGCTGTTGCGATATTGCCTTTAAATGATTTTTGCTGCTTTGTGTATCTCTATCGTATCTCGAGTTGATCTGATTGGAGATTCATTGTTGTAGATTTATTCATTGTTGTATATCAGAAAAGAATGCGCGCGTACAAGTTAAAGCTTTTGCAGCCTTGTTTGTCTGTTTGATTTCTTAGAAACGAAGTGTTCATATAAGAAAGGAGCGAAAACAAAGGGCGACAGTTTCAGAAATGGCGACAGAATGAATAAGGAATGATCAAACGGTGCATAGCGACATGTAAAATACATACGCATACGTTAAAACGTCAGATTCGCTATTTAAAATTAATTAGCTTTTGTTTATATAACCTTTTCAAAATAGGCAAGATAGGCAGCACTGCCTTTCCGTCATTTGGGTGCACAAGAGTTGATCTTATGCCATTGTGCACAGTAATATTTAGCCTGAAAACAGCTCGTATGATGAAACGATTCGTAGGAACACATACCTGCGCATCACAGCTGGCGATGTATTAGCACAAATGGCCGAACAATCGGCAATTGCTCCTGCAAAAAGTTGATCGGTGAATTCGAACATGCGAACAAGGCAGATCGTATGTACTTGTAGTTTAAGCTCTGTGAATTTTCTAACATCATTCGCTAAAGACTGAGCACATATAGAAAATGTGCAGTCGATGTATATGTCATTCAGAAAAGATGAAGGGGAGGGGGGGGGGGGGGGAGGGATGTGCAGGTTATCTCTTGGAAGGGGCCTGATGTAAAGACATACGAGAATGGAGCGACGCCGTTCTTTTTTTTTTTTCTGGCGCTGCATTTTCGATTCACTGTCTGAGACTACCTGTTTTTCAAATTAACAATGTTGCAAGGTGATTATAATTAATATAAGTGAAAATAAAATATGCTAGAAAATATCAGAAGATATACAAAAAAGATGCCTAACCATCTGATCCTTGAATGAAAATTATTTTACTTTAGTTTCAACATGCAATGACCTGCGGCTCATACCTGCTTTGGGTATGTCGGTATGAGCCGCACGAAAGAAAGAAAGAAAGAAAGAAAGAAAGAAAGAAAGAAAGAAAGAAAGAAAGAAAGAAAGAAAGAAAGAAAGAAAGAAAGAAGAAAGAAGAAAGAAAGAAGAGAAAGAAAGAAAAGAAGTCGCGTATGCCTCGTACCCGCAATGTGGACTACAAGGTAGTCACCGTGGCACAACGCCGTTGTGAGTGCCAGTACCCCGGTACATTAAATCACGGGTTAGGGTCACCTACAAGCATTAGAGAGCCCCGGCCAACCACACCTAACAGCAATGACCTCTCTACCTCTTCATACTCACGCTAATGCCAATGGCACCGATGCTACGTTGTACAATGACATCCCCTCTTAAAGGAAACACCTGAATTTGCTTTTGTCATACTGCTGGTGCCATTTGTGCCCATGTCTGCAGGTACACTCTCCGCTCTTGATGCTGGTGAGTCAAAAGGAGTCATAACTGTGAACCACGAAGTATTTGTGGCAACTATGTACTCATTATAGAGAGAGAGATACGGACATGTCCTGAGCGCAAGCGTTCCCTTTAACCCAGGACCACTGTCTGCTTACAGCGGCGTTTGATTCACATTCAGTGCCAACTTGTTCTTCAAGGTGCATGCGACGGCCGCTCAAGGAAATGGTGGGTTACGGTATACCAAATTTATATAGTACACTTGCGAGCATTGCGCGTACGGAGGCATGCGCGTCAATACATAGAGAAGCTTCCTCGCTTCGCCAGTGGCAGCGAGAGATGACCCGAGGTCCTGCGAAAAGACCAAGGCGCCGGATGGCAGCAAACGGACGAACGGACACTGTGGAAGCGAAGGGGGAACGGGCTGGGAAATCAAGCCCCCTTGCAAGAAGCGCAAGAGAAGCGAACGGAAAATGCGTCGGCACTTGCATTGGTACAACGAGGGAGCGTCAGAGACAGAGAAGGAAAAAGTGAGTAAAGGGCAAGGCTGGCTTTGAGAGGATGCACGAACTGTCACCGAGAGAACAAGAATAATGGTGGACGAGGGGCCTGAGTGACTGTTCGCGGAGGATGCGTGGCCTTTGTTTGCACTGCGACTGGGCAGAGAGAAACGGCTGAGAACGCAGTACAACAGAGGGCGCTTAAAAGAACACAGAATGAAATGAAAAGAAAAGAAGAAAAAAAAAAACACCGGACCTGAATACGGAAAGGGCGGTATAGCCGGGAGGCGAGATTGAATGAAATGAGTGGAGGATACTGCCCCGATAACCGCCGGCGGCGATGACTTCACAATAATAATAGCAATAAAAAAAATTCGTTCTTACAACGTTCAAGCGAAGTTCCTTGAGCGCGGGCGATTCTCCTTCCTAACAACGACTTATTTTAAAGTGCTTGATTGCGGATGGAGCCAGTTGTTTCGGAGGTGCTCTAATGCTTCAAATAAACAAGTGCAACTGAATTCTGTGTGAGCAGGGATGCAAAACACGACAAAACCTCTCTGTTTATCAGTTTATGAGTTTCATTGACAAACATCACGATTCATTCTCATCACCATTAAAGGTTTCGTTATACTGAATGTTGTAGCACGTTCTACCCTTGTTTCACTAAATATAAGCTCGATCAAGAATCTGAATATAATATTATTTATTTTAGAATTACTGTAACCTTGCTGCTGCTCTCGTTTTATTTGCAGCCTGTATCGAAGCGCTTACGCCGTGCGCTAATGAACGCATAAGTGCAGCATTGAATAAGTGTGCCATTGTTTCGCGTTAAACATCTTGTTTGGTAAACATATGGCCATATATAGTTGCACAGAACGAGATAAAAATAAAAGATGCTTTTAAAGGAAAGCTGCTCCATTTGTGTAAAATATGTCCGTGTCCGTAGGGTGGAAGAGGACTTGGCCTGAATTGTTTGCGCATCAAGCATGCGTTTTGGTAAACTTATATAATGAAAAAAAAATCACGCTATGCTCCATTAAGCTTCAGGAAGCGAGCGTGGGGCGTAATGAACCCACGATGTCCAGAGGCAGAAAATATACCCGACCTTAAAAGTTTTTCCCGCTGCAGGCTACGAAAACAAGAAACAGTTTTGGAATCTTTCGCGTTTCAGTAGGTACTTTAAGTGTTTTAACGGGAGGGGTGATCATCTGAGAGCAATAAACATGAACATAAACAAAACAAACAGGAAGAAAGACAAGGATCATTTGATATGACACCTTCGAGAACAAAACTGAGAAAGAAACGAGTGAAGAGAGCTGGGTGATTATGTGGGTTGAAACAGAGCAAGCAAAGCTGGTCGTGACAACTAACTCGAGACGAAGCAAGGGCGTGTCAATGTCAGAAGTGTAATCAAGACGAAGGCCGACGTCGTCGTCGATCTCCAGTATCTTTTCGTGTTTCTTTGTCACCGTGCCACTATCGTGGCAGTTTCATTTTGTGTGCTTGTTCCATTGTTTATTATTTTGTTCCTTTTATGATCAATACAGGTAGCACTTTCTTCGAGCGACTCCGCCTGCGACCTCAGAACCTTTTTCTGCCCACACGCTGGTGAGTTATTACGATGTTTCGAAAAGATGCGTTGGCAGACGAAGTGAAGAGAGGTGTTTGCACGGTGAAAACACATCACGTAGGAGGCGCAACGGCGTCTGCGGATGACAGTGACGCGCAAGAGAAGAGATGGTTTCTCGCTGGCACCGTCGTCTATTTCTTCTTCTCTTATCGAGAGCTGTCGTGTTTTACCAGAGACCATTTTGAATGTGCCCCCCATCCTACCCCCCTCTTCGCGCTCCTTTACAGTTTCTTCTTGTCACTGCTATTGATATGTTAATTTAAGCACTTTCTTTAGGTGCGAAAACATTTATTTGTGTACCAGATGTTTATTACACGAATATATTTTACACTAGCATAAACAAATCGTCATTTTAAGACAGCAGTATGCCATATCGGGCATTTTTAAGAAATCGAAAGTTTTCTTTAAGCAAGCGAAAATAATTTGTTGCTGCCCAGCCGTGTCAGTGTAGTTACTCTCGTCTTATAGGAACTCATTTCGAGTATGGCGTTTTGTCTCGCAGTTTAAATTGAGAAAAGACTAAAACCACATTTGGAGTTAGTTAAATATGCTATGAAAATTGGTCAACTTAATTTTTATCATAGAAGTAGTTCAATGATATAAATTAAAGGTAATGCGAAGGTGAGGCGATCAGTATAGTGGAATCGCTTGTGTAAGAAAGCGCATTTGAACGGAAGCGCTGATTAGACGACGGCATAAGGTCTAGTCTACCACCAGATGAGAAAAACTTCAGATTGTGCAAGGCATGTACAGTTCGAAGCTGGTACGCGAAATTTCCGTATCTGTCCTGCTGCAAACCTAGACACACTGTATGAGATACTGCTCTTTATGCTAAATGGTTTTTTGGAGACTGCTATTCTTCCATCAGATCAGAAAACAGCAATTCTAAAGTCCTTATGCAAAGGAGGAAAGAAAAATAGTGTCGACTGTTATTGCCCATTTCAATATTAGCCGTCTTAACACAGATAATTGAGAAATCCTTGTGAAATGTATGACATCTTTTCTTGATAAATGTTCAATTATTTCAACTCGTCAGTTCAGTTTTGTAGCAGGGCGCGGTCCTATTGATCTTCTTGGAGAATTCGTTGATGTACTGCATGAAGCTTCGGATAAAACGCTCGCTTGTGCCTTTTTATTAGACGCTTCGAAAGCTTTCGACACAGTAAGCCACTCTATACTGCTTGAGAAATTCTATCTGCTTGGTTTCAGAGGTCCGTTTCACAATCAACTTCAAAATTGTCTCTCTGATCACTACCATGTCGTTTGCCTAGACAACCAGCTACCGTTGTGTAATAGACTTCGCTTGACAGCTGGCGTACCACAGGGCTCCATTTTGTCTCCGCTTCTTGTTAACCTTTTCATAAATGATTTCGCTTTAGCTGTTCCTAAATGCCTTGTATTTCAGTATGCCGGTGACACCGTTCTTTTAGCAAAGCATGTCTTTTATCCTAAAGCGTTATCGTTGTTACAAGACTGCTTTTGATGCTGTGATTTGGTTTACAAATAACTCTGTTTATAAACCAGAGTAAAACGAAAATATTTTACTTTAAAGATCCTTTGAAATCAATGCCACCCGTTTTACCCTTATTCACTTGCGTGATTGCACCTCTTGCAAATATACTCCCGTTGAATATGTTAATTCTATAAAATAACTAGGTGTGTTTTTGATGGTGCCCTTTCCTGGTATGACCATTTAGCCTATGTTTGTGATCGCTCACGACGCATCTCATGGTTGATTTTCAATATCAAATCCATTGCCCCTACTTACATAAAAAAGGCTATAATGCATGCTCTTGCTTACAGCAATCCGCGCTATGGCATTAGATTGTTTGGCTTTTGTTCTGCACGATGGCAATATCGCGTTGACAAGATTCCAGAAAGCATGCTGAAATCCGCTCGCCACAGCTCTTCCTCCTTAGACAATGCTAATCTGTTTTCTTTACTTGGTGTGCCGTTCTTTAAGTAACCAACGGTCCTTTAAAGGTCTTTCTAATAAGACTGTTGTACTGCGGCACTTCTGGAATCCTCACTTTAAGCATGAATACAATGCTGCGCGAACATTACGCAGGACCCCTCACTTTGTTGTACCGTTTTTCAAAAAAAAAAAAATCCACAGCATATCCACGGAGTGAATGATGATGAGTGGGCGAAGCTCCGGAGGTTCATCGTAGATCGTGCCGAGTTCCGTATTAATTTAGTTAACGCGCACGCTACGAATCCTTATGGTTCAACTACGCACAAGTGAAATCTCCCACCGGCACTTCATTGCAAGTCAAGATCCAGTGCATATATATATATATATATATATATATATATATATATATATATATATATATATATATATATATATATATATATATATATATATATATATATATATATATGGGTGGCCGGTGAACGGTTCTCCAGCGCGAGCAGTCGGTATTTTTCAATCAAGAAAGTCGCTAGAAGACGCTGCCTGCGCCAACGTTGTCTCTCGCGGGTGAGGGCGCGTTCTCCTTTGCGAGCTGGTAGAGCGTTCATCGAAGAAAGAGCATTTCCATAGTCAACGCGCGCCTTTCGCTCTCTCTGTCTCTCTCTCTCTCACACAAGACAGCAGATGGAAGAGAGAGAGAGCTCGCGCGCCGGGAGGCACGCGCCGAGGGCGAGCGCGAGCCTCCCGGCGGCGCGAGGTGGCTACATACATACTACTACAGAGGAGGGAACGACCCACACCCTATGGAGCTTCGCCCGTAAAAGATTTGGTATTGGTAGAGATACCAGAAAGGTTGGAAATACTGCGCAGCAACACTGACAGCCAACCGCAGTGCTCCATAGGTGGACACAATTAAGGAAACCGCTATCGAAGACACTTAGCTCTTTAATTTATAACGCTATTGGCGAGGTGGTCGCACATGCGTCAGCCTGCTGTGCAATTTTCTCATCTTCAAGCATTTCACATGCCAAGCGAACCTTGTGGTTGTCCAGAGCAGTACGTCTGTCAAATTGAGTCAAAATTTGCGCGATCTACAGTTTATGGGCAATTGTACCTTTTGTGAATGTGCATACTGGCAATTTTAATGAACTCCCTGATCATTTGTTTTCCGTAACCACGAAACATGCCCTAAGAAAGAAGCTAAAGTCGCTGTAATTTCTACAGTACTCAGATCGTTTCTTGTTCGATGCTTCGTAACTTACTGGGATTATCTGTTCTACTCATGCCGCAGGTTTATCTTCCTTGCTTTACTGCCATAGAGAATTCATTTCCGATACATAATGGTTATGTTATTAATTGTATGTAATGCTTTTGCTTTTTCTCTGTTTAAGAACTGTTTAGATAGGCTATTTATCTATATTATCTTTTTTACTCGTTATATATTAATTTACGTAATAACTTTGATTTCTCTACTGTGTTTAAATACTGCGCAAATAGGCTATTCATCTGCATTATCCTTTTATTTTGTATGAGATAGCGTGAAAATTTTTCGATATCTGTGTTGTCATCGATCGTCTGCTGATGTGCCGGGCCTAGTCCTCCAAACCTCCTCATGGCTTTGACAGGCTTGTTGTCCTTTTATATTTTCCCCAAAGGTGACATTATTATTATTATTATTATTATTATTATTATTATTATTATTATTATTATTATTATTATTATTATTATTATTATTTACAATGCTTACTCTTTAGAGCTCGATGTTTTTCAGAGCTCCCAGTCGCTGTTATGCTCCGAGCTTTGCACTGTACTAACAGTGTCGTACACTGTTGACATTTTTGTTGTTTTGCATGCGCATAGTTGTATATGTGCAATTTTATAACGTTTTTTATTCCTGATATTTTATTATGAATGTTGGCCTTTGTTGTTTTTATTAGTATTTTTTTTCTGTAGGGTCTCCTTATTGTATTGTTTCTTGTTATTTTTTTTCCGTGCGCCAGTACAAAGAACTTACGGTTGTTCCTGGGCACGTTAAATAAACTTTTGATTGATTGATTGCTTACATTGTAGATGATTACGGCAATAGCAAGAAAGAATATCATTGATCTCCGAATGAGGAGAACAGCAGTTTTGTTCTCCGTGCTATCAAAGAAAATTTACCATGCGCCATGCACAGGTATCTTCAGGCATGAAAGCATTTTACACCGCAATATACTGGAGCTGAAAGTCCAAATTTATGCATACATAATACGACTTAGAAGGAAAACTGAGTCAACTGATGGTAGAATGTCTTTTTATTTATTTATTCTTTAAGCCCACGAGCGTATGGAACTCTCACAAGAGAAGATAACAGTTAACATGAATGTGCAGAGAATTCCAGATATCCAGGAACGCCAACAATTCTATTTTTTATTGGAATTATCGTCGTCATTCTGTAACGTTTAAACGAAAGTTTCTTTCATAGGGAGAATTTGAGGCATACAGTGGGAGTACAATCAGACGTCAAGCATGCACCTTGAAGACGCACTCATTTGCCGCACGAAAGCTCGAAGTGTGTACGACAGCGTCACGAATAGTGCCCACTCCGAGTTGCCGTCGTACAAAACCTTCGACAAGCTGCCATCGTGAACCAACCGTGTTAACAGATCGATGAGATTTACAGCGCCTGTAATGAAGTCTGTCGCTGTGGTCTCTGCACCGCCCAATTTACGGCTAATGTAGCGGCTCAGAGACAATTGAGGTAGATTCTAATCGTGCACGTAGAGCATAGCACTGCGACTGAACCAACTTCACTTTGAAGCAGACACGTACCTCGAATTGAATGCTTAACGAGCAGGCTCACCACACCTCTGTGAAACTTCTCTGCACTCAGTTCACATGGTGCTGGAAGTCAATGGGACGTGACCAAGGTAAGTTCGTTAAAATCCTCGCGAACCGCATTCTAACACGAGCAGTGCTTTGACAATGTTCCGTGAACACCTTTACCGGCTTGAGCTAACCTGCGAGCTTCTAGGTAATAGGAAACCTGATGGCCTCAATATTTCTGGTTTGCTTGAGTGCTGATCACGCCTGTTATACGAGGGATAACAAACACCTTTACCCATTTAAGTGCTCTAACTCAAAACTGGTGAAACACCGTATTGTAAATATTTCTATTGGAAAAGCGCTGGAAAATATACATGTACAAAGATTATTAGAATTGCTAGGACGACAGGTAATACGCTTGGTTTACTGGGACTGTTGTAATCACATAATAGCATATGTAGCAAATAATATGCGCGAGGGATTTGGAGCATGTACTATGCAAAACCAATAAGCTTCAAAGATAAAAGAAACGAAAAATTGTGCTCGTTCCTTATACGCAGAAGATGTCGCATATATTGCAGATACATGCTCACACGGCGGAAGCTGGAGTGCTGTTTTCCGGTCCCGCAAAACTGGGCTGTATTCCACGAGGCCATACGATGCGATGAACTCGGAAAATATGTGACACTGGAATTCTGAAAATTATGCCATCAGAATAATTAAACTAGATGAATAGATTTAAATATCGTGTGTATAACCACTCTCGTGTGGAAGGTTTCATTATGTAGAGACTGGCCGATGGGTAACGACAAGGTAAGGGGCCCTGACAACAACGTCAAACATGCGCTGAACGGATGATTGCTCATAAGGCGTAGATCGTGCAAGTGTTGACTCAATTTAACAGATGTGCTGCTGTGAACAAGCACACGGATCGCTTAGCACGTGAAATAATCGAAGATGAGAAAATCGCACAGTAGGCTGACGCAGGTGCGACCACCTCGGCAATAGCGTTATAAACTAACGAGCTAAGATGTCTTCGATAGCGGTTTTGCGTAAACTTTGTCCACACATGGAGCACTGAGGTTGACTGTCAGTGTTGCTGTGCGGTGCTACCCTACCTGTGGCATTTTGCAGATGCCTGCTTGTGGAATCCTGCGTGACTCGATGATCGGTCCTATTGCTAGTGCTATGCTCGTTATTATTGAAGTGCATATATTGAAAGTTGAGTTGGAAATTTTTACAGTCTATTTGAACGCTTATGACTGAATGAGCGATAACGCTTAGACATGTGCATATCGTGAACTTCTCTTCCTCTGCTCATCGTTATAATCCTGATGTACGGCGGGTTAACCAACTCGGGCAGCCTGATCAATAACCTTGTTCTTCTCTCTTCTCCCTGTTCCGTAACCTTAAAATTCGACTTGTTGAATGTAGCTTCGCGCTGGCATAATCGGCTATGCTGCTACGATTCCGCTTCCTCGTGCAGAGATAATGTTTCAAATTATATGCTTCCAGGCGATAAATCTTCTCTCACAACCCGCCCATACACAGCTAGTTGCCGCGCGAATTATCAGAAACCGGAAAAGTGTGCCTTCTTGGGGAAACAGGAGTGAAGAGGGAGAACGGTTCGACGCGGCGTCGCTTTTCGAAGGGTAGCCGGAGCGTGGCGTGGGAGGCATTCGGTAGTCGCGGCACGCGCTCCTCAAGCGCTTCCCTTCTTGCGCCGTTCCGCCTACGCGAGCTATTTCGGTTTTCGGAGCTCGCTCACGCGCAATTTAGTTGCCAGCGTGCAGCAAACGTCGCGGTCCATTAAGTAGAGGCTCTCCTTCATAGGTCGCACAAGTCGGAACTTTGTTTCCCGGTCGTAGAGAAAGTTAAACAGCGCCCAAATGCTGCTCGACAAACGATGGACAACGCTGCGCGTGCTGAGGGGAGAGGGCTACAGGCGGGTTGCTTTCTTTTTACTCCGCTACAGTCTCGCACGCGTGTGCCGTGGGGCTGACCTTGATGGCAAATGAACCGCACCTCAATCGGAGTAAAAGAAAATACCAAAAGCAAGTCAGGAGGAACGTGGTGTAGAGTGCGTGTTTGTGGAACAAAGTGTATTTTTTAATTTACCTCGGCTTTAATGTTCGACCGTGAACGACCTTGCACATGCAAATATTTAGGTAGTCCTTGACTTCTCTATCATTGCTAAAAGCTAGAGAAGTGAGGAGCTACGAAAACTCTTTATTGCCTTATGTAATAATTATCAAAAGAAACAATTACGGTAACAAATCGGCAGCGACATGTTTGGCATTGAGTAATGTTTATGCTCATCGCTGTATCATCACGAAACTACCACTTTGACACATCGCTGTATTTGCTTTGTTCGAAAACTGCATTGTAATATGCTGAAGCCAAGCAACCTTGTATGTTTCACTCAGATATTACAGTCATTACACATTTTTTTTTGTTGATAGACGGGCGTGAACTTGTAGCTCTGACCTGTAATGAGGTAACTATACGAACAATAGTTGCGTATTCTTTGACGTTTCTCGTCTGTATTTCGAAACGGCCGCAACGTACGCGAAGTACCAAGCGTTATCCGTGTAACAGTGCATCGTTCCGCGCTAGGACTCGAGAAAGTAACGGTTCTACTTTCTCGTCAAACATACCGAGAACAACAACGTCTTGCTCAAGCAGAGCTGCAATTCGCAAAGTGCCTCCGTTTATCCTGCTCTATCTATTCATTCCTCTCATCAATAAGTAACAATGGCAATCTCTTCTTGCCGTCCTATTTCCGCGTACCGTCACTTTATTCCTCGCAACTCACCCGGCGTCACTAAAGCTATATCTCCTATATAACTGTGGACGTTATGTATAGATCACATCCGGAGCCTCGAATTTCTCGCGTGTCCTTTCCTGAATGCTCGAGATACGTACAGCTGGCAACGTGTCATGAAATATGACGGCTCCGCGTGTCTGCCCGACGTAGCGGCAACGACGCCGGCGGTTATACCTCTTCTTAAAGCGCACGAAGCCCTACTAAAATGCGCGAGTCGGCGGCATAAAGCATCAATGGGAGCTGTGCCTGTTTTCTTATTTCGATTACTGCATTCAGCCCTATCCATTTTCAGTGTTTATCGCGAACTGTCAAGGCCTATCAGTCTCATCGTGCGTTCAGAAAGGGTCCTTTTTTCCGGTTTATAGCAACGGCTCCTGCGTCCTTTGTTCATTCAGTGAAAAGGCGCTCTCACGCCTGTTTCCTTAATACGACCTTTTTATTTTTTTCCTTTAAAGTGTTGCCTGCCACTCTGTGGCCGGGAAAAAAAAAAAAAAAGCTAGCCTACGATCTCGGCCCCAGACTGACGCCTCTATACAGGGAGCGTCATTCCGCGATCCTGAAACGTCCGTGAAAAAAAAAAAATCTCTCCGTCTTTAGTCTAGGTATCATGCCTGATCTGTTGCTAGCATTGCTCTATAAAAAACTGCTAAACAAATGGTTTACGGAACTCGCTCTACAGCATACTGATTTAAATTATAACCAGGTCATCTCGTGGCCATTTGTGAGAACTTACGTAACCATAATTACGAGGAATATGGTGAAAACAGGACGCGCTATTAGAAAACTTTAGTCATAGTCGATCGAAATGTGGAGGCTAATTGGTGTGCGTTTTTTTGTCGCAGAAAACGACAACGACGATGCAACAAACGTAAGCAATATATGGAAAAATACATACAATGAGAGTTTGTTTAGTAGTGCGAGATCATTTGTTCGACTTTTCCTTCTACGGCTGCGTAGCATCTCAGTAATGTACTATGTACTCGGAGCATTTGAGAAACAGCAAGGACATCTTGATAGAAGAACGAAAATCAGACTGCAAAGAGGAGAGCTCAAGTTGAATGGTGGCGGAGTATGTTTTTTTTTAACCTCTTTTCCTGGGGATCAAGCTTGAAATGGTTATCCCTGCGCACGCTCGAATCATAAGGGAATCAAAGGTGAAGAAGCACTACGCCGCAGCAACTCTTTCGGTACCCCAACCCGCTAGTGATATTTTGTGCTGAAGTACAGCTAAGGTTCATTTCATTATTTCTGTAGCGAAATCCAATTGACAATCCAAAGAAATGCTCCCGTACTCTTTGCACTTAGTTATCCGTGCCCGCGTGGTGCGTTTTCGCGGAGTGTAGGAATCGTGCGTATACGTAGCGAAAGAACCCGCGACTGAGCGTGACAGCCCTTCCCGTAAACACGATTTTCTCCGGCTCCGTTTCGGAGATATTCGAATGAAGCAGGACTGTTTCTCAGGAAACACCGACGCTTTCGCGATACAACTGTGCCCCACGCTATGAGAGCTCAAACCGGCTAATTCAGAAATACTGAAGGTGGTCCTCGTACTGAAACGCGAGTCTGAGATTCGGATACAGAATTCGCACGAGAGCGACGTGTCATTTGCTGAACAACTTTACATGAATGCGCATCGTCTTCAGACAAACGTACCATGCATGGAAAGCAGAACTAATCTCTTGCCACACGTTGCGTCTGCGTGTGCTTACCTACCGGTGTATCTTATTCGTATTGTTGCGCAGCAGATGCGATGCATCGATTTCACTCAAGCCAGTGCAGAAGCGGAGTAGCATGGTTGGCCAAAAAAAAAAAAGTTCTCCAATAAATTTTCGTGAGTGGCGTAGTGCAGCAAACGTAAACAGCCCAAAGGGAAAAGAAAAATGAATAACTGTGAGAAAGCTCTACCGTAGAAAGAAGACGTAAGCAAACTACGAGCTCATAAGCTGTAAACTTAAATTAAGATGCCCTATTTATTACACATAAAGTATCAGTCTAGTTTAATAATTATTATTTATTTGCATGAAAATTATGTTGCGTTATTTACTGTTCTGTAGCAGCACTTCAGTTCGACGTGGCTTCTTTAATGTTTAGCGCAGAATGACACTCGTTGTGCGATTGGTGCTCTTATGCCTTACCAATGTCCTAAGCTATAAATTTTCAATTCTTATGCCACTTTTTAAAGAATTACATCGGTAATAGATAGGTTGGTAAACTAAGCAGACCCAGAAAGTCACCACTGACATAGAGGTGAGCACGGAATAAAGAAAAAAAAGGACAGTTTAGTGCTTGAAGTACGCTAGCGCTTCGTTTAATTCACGTTAGATTTATTTATCCTACGAAGTCCACAAAAATAGACGAGCCTTAGTAATAGTACCGCTATAATCATGAGAAAAAAGAAGACAAAGCAGGAAACAAGGAATAAATTCAGCACAAAATTTTCATGAAAAAGTTTACCTTGAACAAGAAGCGCAATTCAGAACGAATGGCAAGAGAAGGAACTAGACGAGATTAGCGCTCGTCTTGCCCGTTTCCTTTTCGAGTCATTCGTTCAGCATTGCGCTTCTTGTTCGAGATGAACTCTTAGAAGCTGCCCTAAATAATTTTTTTTATGTATAACAAGTTTTATCACCATCAAGAGGAAAATGGCCACATTTTTTTCATCGGATGACCCGCCAAGTGTACACCTTCTTGATATAGCTGTGCAGCTTATTTAGCTCATAGGGCTGAGATTCAGAGAAGGATGCTATACAGAGTGTTTTGAACTGAGCAAAAAAGTTAGCAGTTTCGCCAAGCCTTTGACAGGGAAAGGCGCACCGTCCTTGCACGGTTAATAATTTAGTGCTGCGATCATGCCTCCGGCAAGTCCTACTGCTACAGAGAAGTGTCCAGATCAAGTCATGAATGAATCACAGGGTTGCAAATCTAATGAGTAGTTGAGTCTGGACTGCTATATAAAGCTGCATCAGAAAGTCCGCAATCAGCAGAAATAAATAATGCCGCCATACATTGATGAAACTTTGGGAAAAGCAGGCGATGTTAACTAGAATTTGTATAGGTGGCCAACTTATACATAAAGCATTCTAAGCACTTTCAAGAACTGCACTGGATGTTATAGCAATACGAGTATATTGGGCGGCGCCTTTGACCAAACTAGACGGGGTGGGAGCCTGACTATCATACCCCAATTTACTGTTTGTAACTAAATTTAGTTAAGCATTTCAAATTGCTGCATTAGGTGAACTTCGTTTGCTCGCGCAAGTCTTGCTGTGCAGTTGGGGAGCGCATGATGAAAGCTAAGTAAAAAGAGGGCAATGCGGTAGCACTGCGAATTTTTTTAATGTGTAATCATCCTTATGCCATATGAACGAACCCATTCGTCTCTCAGTAACGTAAGAAGAAGCGCTATAAAGAATACAGGGTGTCCCAGAGGACATTTTCTGATTACAACATGCGAATCAGAAAATATAACACAGACGCATATGTTTTGCCTTGTATTTCACGTGACATTCATTTTTGTGCGTGCATGCATACTTTTACTTTGTTACAAGGCCCAATGACCTAACAACGGCGGAATAGAACACCATTTGTAAGTAACATGCACTCACAGAAGTAGAAAGCTATGGTACTACAAGACAGTCACCATAGAAGGCCCAGAGGCAAATTCAGACGGCACACCATAGACTCCAAGCAGACGTGAAAAGCACCAAAAAGTGGCATACGAATCTGGATCTCCCTGAACAGGCAGGCGCGAACCTATTGCGCAGGAAATTCGAAGAGTGAGATTCTCCTTCATGAGAAGTCGCAAGGATTAATAATTGCTGGGGTTTCATATGCCGAACTACGATAAGTTTATGAAGCACGGCGTAGCGGAAAACTCCGCTAATTTCAACCGCCGGGGGTTTATTTAACATACATTGATAACTCATAGTACACGGGGGTCTAACATATCGCCTTCGTCGAGATGCTACCGCCGCCGCCGTAATCAAGACCGTGCCTGTCTTTCGGGTAACCAGTGAAGGTTCTGAAAAAGTGTGCACACGACCTGGATATGCAACATGCAATTCGCAATGAAATATATTTTTCTATGTGTCAAATTTTCTACCTTCACCAGTGCTTGTAATCAGAAAAGTACTTCTAGCGCACCCAGTATTTTGTTACAGGTTTCAACCTCAACGCCCCATCCGAAGCCGAGTGTCTTACCCATGAGGCTATACATCCGCTCTTGCAGAAAGTTACTGTGTATGTAATATGGGTACGTTCTGAGAAAGGTAGAAATAACGATAGGCAATGCTTTTTGTGAAGCTTGCGATGAAGTGTTTCATAATGGTTGAATAAAATCCCGCTCCACGACATTGTGCCATACCCACGTACAACATTTCATACATCAAAACTCACAAAGTGCGAAAATTTTAATGCCAACTGTGGCACATACCCTATGCGTTCAAAAGTTCGTGGTATGCGCTTTCCTCGGCGAAGTTCCAGGAGTTTACTAACGCTAGAGATGTCGTGAAAGACGCTGTGCAGATGCCGCCATGACAACAACGTTTCAGCTTAGGCAGCCACACCGAGCAAGCGCAGTAAATGCAGGAGCGTGAAGCCGGACGTCACCGTGCACGAAGAGCGTAGCTACTACGCAGAGAATTGAACGAATACGAAACAGCAGGTGATTATAATGCGTGCCCTTCACGTAGACAGCTGCCGGAGGAGACTGTGGTTGACGCTTGAACCGAGTTTTCGCCTATAGTGTCACCGTCATGGTCCATTTATATATATATATATATATATATATATATATATATATATATATATATATATATATATATATATATATATATATATATATATATATAATCTTAAGGGAAAGCATCCGCTCTTCTTTCAACAAATGACGTCACTGGGGCAACGACTACGTCTTTTGACGTCCTTGGTTGCTCTTTAAGAGAGATACGCACGTTTTCCTCATTTGTAGAAATAAAAAAAAAGCAAATGAGGCACGCAAGATCATCTTTCCGATCATGAAAACAGCCAACGCTATTTCTGGCTCAAGTGACATAGCCGGTGCCCCCACTGACGTCATTTGTTGAAAGAAGAGCAGGCGCCTTCCAGTAGTGTTTTAAAGCAAAGTGCGAATTTCTTGGCTCGTGCAGTGCCACAATATTTAGCTTACATGTTCCCAGAAGCCTCCATGCGGCTGGTCAGCGCTGTTTTCTGATTTTGTTCAAAGTGCTGCAGAGCCTCTTCAAGCGCACTTGTAGATCATGCATGACAATTACCAAGGCGAACTTCAGTGGTCAGTGACCTGGAGCGCTCGTGCTCATTTCTACATTCGGAAAAAGAGCCAAGAAATGATAAGGCATGATGCGGTGACTGGGTCTTGTATATGTGTTAAGCAGTAAACGAAGCAGCAGTCTTCTCCGTTCACTCCTTTTTCGCATCGTTCCCCGTTCGGGCGACAGCGAGTGAATGAGTCACAAAGCGCACGCTCGTCCTTGCGCGGCCTGCGGGCGATCGATTCGAGCAGGGGACCGCAGCATGTGTGTTTCGCGTCCCACTGGGGAAAGTGGGCGTCCTCGTCGTTACCTAGCCCGATTGCTACGACTTCACACGAAGCAATTGGACGGAAGACATCTCGAGGAAAGAAAAAAAAACGAATAGACAATGCGTAGCCGAGTGGGCAAAAGTTCAAATACGCAGAGAAAGAGGCGAAAAATAGGGGTAGCCTGAGAAAACCGAAATGTTCTAGCCGTGGCAGGTGATGGACCACCACTGAGCGAAGAGGGATGTCTAAGGATTCGGGACACTCCCCGAATTCGCTGAGCTCGCTGCTAGATGTGCAGCGAACAACTTAGGCAAGCATCTGTACCCGCAGATGCAACTCTCGAGCCCTCGGCTTTTCGTGCCACGCCGCTGGAATCTCCCTCTCTATTTTCTTTGCTAGTTCTCTTGCTGCACTTCTGGTTGCTGATGGTAGCCCTGTATGTCTGTTGGCGGGGGTTTTATTTTGTTTTGTTTTTTCGCCTATTTATTGCTTCATCCGTTCGGCACTGTGTACGCAGGGAAGATTGAAGTGGCATTGCCTGGTTCACTGCCTGACGTGGCGCTGCATCTATAAAATGCAAGATGCGACTTTCATTTTGCGGAAATGTGCGTCGTCAAGGATGTTCTAAATAATGCATTATAAATGAGCCGTATATCCACGCATGATTTTCATAGTTCTTCTTCCCCCTTTTTTATTTTCACTCGCATGTGTACAAAGTGTGTGTTGGCACATGTGCCGATCACAGGGGCCGAGGTTTTATAGTTCAGTGTGCAGAAGCATAAAGTTTGTACACTGCAGTGCGTTGGATGCGTAATGCACAAATGTTTTCTCTGACAGTCTACTTATAAGCAGAGACAACTTAACCAGTAGTGCGAGATATGCCAAAGAGAAACATCATTAGTTTATTATATTGACAGGAAAAAGAGTTTCCGAAGTTCTGAAGAAGGCTGATTCGCCGTATGATTATCGTACTATTACCGATGGCAGAGCTGATGCGCAAAATGACCCGCCGACTACAAAACGGAACGGAATGTATCAAAGGCTCGTTTATTTGTTATAGGCAACCTAAGAATAGTACAGACAATTGGGCCAAGGAGAACATAGGGGGAATTATGTGCGGTTTTTAGCTGTAGTGTAGTAATTATGACTTAAATAGGGAGGAACTAAAGCGTATGAGAAAAAAAATACACCTGCCGCCAATGGGGACACAATAAAATAGACGGAAGAACGACCGCCGCCGCAGCTCAGTATAGACAGATCATCAGACGCGTTAGAATCATCAGACAGATCATCAGACGTCCGTGGTGCGGTGCCCACCGGCGGAAGGTATGTTTTGCCGTCCACTAATTCCTTTCCACTTATGTCACAGCTGCTACACTACAGCTAAAAAGTACGCACAATTTACCGTACGCTTTCCTTGGCCCCATTGTCTGTTAGATTTATTAGGCTGTGTCTAACAAAGAAACAAGCCCTTGGTTCATTCCCTTTGGTTACATCATAGCGTGGGTCTCGTTCGACAGGCTTGGTGCTTTTAGGCAGCGTGCGAGGGTTTAGTTCAGCTTATTTTCCTTAAAGACCCTGTTTATAGAGGTATTACATAAGGGGTGGGTATATCATCCAATGGGTAATTCGAAGTAAACAAAAAAGAGCATTGGTACACTGGGCAAACGGGAAATTGCACAACAAGGTTCAATAATTTGGCAGCAATAGAGGAAAACAGCATGTCGTCCTGGGATCACGTTATACGTGCCGCGTTCTGGCCAAGAGAATGTTCCACACTCACCGCAATGGCTATGAGTGGCGCTGATTAACACTCCCAAGAATAAATGTACAGAAATACCCAATAAAGTGGCCGGGACGACCGTCCTAGCTCAGTAGGTAGATCATCGGACGGGTTACCCGAAGGTCGTGGGTTCGATCCCCACTAGTGGCAGGCATGTTTTTTCGTCCTAATTCCTTTCCATTTGTCATAATTTCTACACTACAGCTGAAAACTGCACAAAATTTCCGCTATGCTTTTCTTGGCCCCATTGTATGTTGGATTCAATCCGCGCCGACTACATCTGAAGAAAGACTCAGAATTTCCTTGTCTACATTGCAGATGAAGAAACAGGAGGAAAATAACAGTATAACACCAGAAAAACTCTGGAATACGTAATGTTTAAAAGACACCTGAAAAGAAAGCTCGTAAACAATGTATTGCTTGGTAACCAAACAATATCATGATAACATATTTCTTCTCACTGACGAAACCAGTCCGCCGACTTTACGAAATGTGTAGAAATTCTATTGACTTAGTTTAACTGATGACAGAGCATTGCCTAATTGCTTACAACATCGACATATCCGTCCCAGGCGAAAGTTCGGCCTACAATCATAGTTATAGTAACTTTAAAGGTCACAACAGGCCATCGTTCTTCCGCAAGGAACAGTGGTTTCGAGGGTCCCGTTTACGAGTTCAATAAGCAAAAGGAAATCTATTAATTTTGTGTTGCAGCTCTCCTAGCGGAGCGTGTCGTTCACTGGTCAATGCATAACCCGGCGTTTCGAGACAAGCCCATGTTTATCGTGCTGCCTGCCCCAATGGTAAATCAGTTTACAGTGGAAAATCAGCGAAAACGTTAGTATAACAATACTTTAGGTAGTCCTGCGTCACTTCGTCTGTTTTCGACTCATGCTAAATGTTTATTTCAAGTCACTCGGCCAACTGCTGTCGCTTCTTTTGCACTAATGTAGCCAAATAACATTTTGGAATTATATAAGAACAGAAATTTAATTCAACTGCTGAATTCTTACAAGCACCGACTACAAGTTATAAAAGAAATTACGCAGGACATGTGTACCGCGGTATCTGTATAAAAGGCAGACATTTATTGCACAACTTGTTTGATGAGACATTTTAACGTTTGCAGTGGACACCTTAAGCCAACAAGCAGTACGGATGGCTTACAAATTATTTTCTAAAGTAGAGCTGTTTGTCCGACGTGCTTCATAGCGGTTACGGTCCACAGAATATCGGTCATTAAGGTTCTAATTTATTCGCACAGAAATAACATTTGCACGAAGAGTAACATACGCCGAAAGCGGCAGTGAACCGCCAGGAGGAGTTCATTGTTAACTTGGCGAGTATACAAGTCGAAATCCGCTTATATCGAGTTGATCTGACCATGATCTTACTATGGTACGGTAAGTATAGGCGTGACAAATATTAGTGCGAAGTGGATCTGAAAACCCTAATCACAAGTTTAAGCTCTTTGAACTTCGTGGAAGAGTAAAGGCTCACCCGTTGCGGCTGCACGAACACGGTACCGACCACACAACATGTGTAATCTCCCACAGTACATGTGTTCCACTACGCAGTATAATATTCCGAAGAGTTAAGAGAGTGCTTAATCCGCGTTATATCCGCGTAAGCTATAGTGTTATCTTCATCTCTTATAGCTAAAAGGATAATATACTTCAATTGTACTTTAAACACCGGCTTCGATTAACACCTTGTCAATGCCTGCAACGGCAATGTTAATGTCTTTTTTTCTCATCCCTTCAAAATGAGACCTTTCAGAACTACCGTAAAGATGAGGCTAGTTCTATATCACTCCCTGAAAGCGGCTTAAGCTGAAGCGTTGCATGCATTGCCTTTTTTTGTCCATTACGCGCAAAATACTTTTGAAATACTAGCATTACGTGTAAGTGCTGCATTTTACCAGCCATTTCAGCGCGGTGACTTGAAGCGTTAGTATACGCCACACCAAGTCATTGGATTTAGACTGTTATTGCGTCACATACATAGGTACTTGTACCTGTGGTCATTACAAACAGCCCAAAGTACGCAGCGGGCGCCTAGAAACGCTCGATCGGAAAGTGGTACACGATACTTTCATTGCGCAACCTTAAAAAGGTCTTATTAAAGCAGCTGTATTACAGGCCTATTCTTAAACTAAAATTTTAGGAGCGTAGTTATCACATTTCTTCGTAGCTCAGGCAGCTAATCTCAGGATACTTAAGCTCCTGACATTGTTTCAACATTTTCTGTTATCACATATATATTTAGCACTCTCATGCATGCAGTTGGACGGATACTGTTGGCATTTACACAATATTTTCATCTTTTTACTTGGTTTTTGAATTACCCATTGTAGAATATTGCCAATCGTGGGCTCATGTGACTGAGCTCCTTGGGCCTCATAATTGTTTGAATTTCTAATGGTTCGCTTTTATCTACTGAATGCGAGACTAGTTACGCAGTAATACCCTGTGACGCAAACTGTAGCTTGTTTTTATTTTTTTTAACATGTTATCTGCTACAACTGCACGATGAACATCGCGGTGAAGCAGCCCATGGCAAATAGATACAAAGAAATCAATGAAATTTGGTGCGTTCTGCAACCCGTGCTAATTAATGGCATCGCCCAAGTTCATGGTACCAGCTTCATTCGGCGCGACTATTGTTGACTAATAAAAATTGTGTTTGATGAAGATGTAATAACCCCCTAGACGAACAGCAAACCTTATCACCCTGTTACACAAAGGACAAAAGGCGAAAGAAAGAAAAAACAGACTAGAAACCAAGAGTCACCGAGCAGTTCTTTTCTTTGAGGTCAAAGAACTTATTGCGAGACGAGCAGCAATGCTTCCAAAGAGACATTCGAACTCAGTCTGGTGCATCCGAGTTGGGTCGCAGTTCGACAGGAAATGAGTTTGGTTGCCCTTTCCGGTGATAAGAACTCCCAGCTCGTTTACGCAATGTGCACGGTGGTTGGCAAAGCAAACATAAGCTCTCGCAGCATTACGGGCCGACGTTGCACAGCCCAATCCCATCGGAGCGTGTAAGCCTTTCTCTGTAGCGTTTAGCGGTAGACCGGCATGGCAGTCGCAAGCCGGGGAACGAAAATAAAAGAACGCTTCCGGTTATTCGAGCTATACAGCTCTTGCTTCCGTGAACACGATCCTTTTCATTTCGCCACGGAGAAAGGGATGGACTTTCTTGTCATATTCTGCTCATGCGCTTACGTAAGACGGGAAAATAAATGTGTAAGTTAACTGTTGCGCGCGCTGATGGAAGCGGTGTTTCACGGAGTAACGCTTGAAGACTGTTCACGTGTTTCGCAATGCTAAGAGGTTGTAGGCGAAGGGAGTATAATGCCATCTGCAATATATATATATATATATATATATATATATATATATATATATATATATATATATATATATATATATATATATATATATATATATATATATATATATATATATATATATATATAGATAGATAGATAGATAGATAGATAGATAGATAGATAGATAGATAGAGATATGAGAGAGAAGGCCTGTAGAGAAGATATAAGGCCCAGTTGTGGCGCTTATCTTTGTATAATTTCTTACGAAGTACACTACATAGTTAACCTAAAGAAAAACTTGTTCTGACCAACCACTAACGGCCCATTCTTTAGATTACCTACGTAGTGTGTCACGTAAAATTTCTACGAAACTGTCGTAAACCCTATTTTTGCTGTTCCTGTGTGTAGCTTTGTACTCTACTCGGCCCGGCGAAGATGTTCTAGATTTTGCTACTTTAAGAGTGATATTATTACCGTGTGCTAAGACAGGATTTCTTTTTTCAGTTGCATTGCGGCACCGTGCTTGACAAAACATGGATGGAGAAAAGCGCCTTTTTTTTATTCCGTGAGCTGCAGGTCGTGCACTATGTGAAAAACCGGAAGAATTTAGGATGTTTTCATAGAATGTTGGGACGTGGTATTCTTCTGGGACATACTCCAATGTACCCTCAAGAAATAATTCAATAAATGTCCATAGAATAAGATTCTTGCCAGTGGAAAATGATGAATGTGTACCACTCGGCACTCTTACGTTACTGAGCCTTTATCAGGAAGGTAAGAATATACCGTTCATAGCTACATTGCCATGTTTCCACATCTAAATAAAAAAGCCTTTATAGCACATGGAGACCTAGAATGTCTATACCTCGTAATGATGTTGGTGCAAAGCCTGTCGGAGAGCCCTTCCATGAGGCTATAACGTTTTTAAAAGTGCATAAAGCGCATCCTCTGTACCTAAATGGGTACCTCGTGTAGAAGTCGTGATGAAGTACTTCCAACTTACCATGGTCATGCTATGGTGATGCTGATATCTAATGTATTCCTTTTATGTGTGTGAATGCCCATCCGCATACATGATGTATGAACGTCCAATGGCAATAAAGGAAGAAATATGCTTCGGCGGCGCAGTGGGTAGAGCGCCTGGCAACTATCGTCCTGGAACGAATGGTTGCAGGTTCGACTTTTTGTAACAGCATATGCTATTATTTTCAGTTTTTCAACACCATCTCTGATGTACATCTTTAATGGCGTCATTCCTGTGACAAATGCGATGTCAGGAAAGTAATATTGGCCTCAAAAAGCCAGTTTCAGTCCTTCTGACCGCTGCTCTTAGCAAACCGAGTATTGGAAATTAAGTTTGACTTTGACAGGGACATAAAATAATTTCGTGTTGAAATTCTTGAAACCCATGAAAAACAGGGAATGTCGCTAGAGCCAACGTTTCATCAAGTGCACTTGTCTCTAACCGACAAACACAAGCGCACTTATCGAACACGGATACATGAACGTTCGTCACGAACTCCCCCCATCTCCTATAGCTCTTACCAGAAGATTTAAACATCACCAGCAGCTTCAATATTTCCTAGCCTCTTTTGACAAGCTCAACACTATAAGGTTCCAGTAAACAAGCGGCAAAAAGCCGTTTCCCCCTATGCGGAAACCGAAAGTGGCAGCCTAAATTAATTTTATGCGATAGTAAAAGGTGCAGAAGGCGTAAAAGCCGTTTGTTTAATATATTGCCAGTTTCCATTGCCAGCGGCAAAGCACTCGCTCTCCCGCCTTCTGCGTAGTGACCACGGTCCGTAGGTCTTGTAAACGACCCTTGTAAAGCACGCAAAACTGCCTTCGGCTAACCGCCTTACTTTGACCGAATTGCCCCCTACGTACGACCTCCGCCTGCCTGTACTTCCACTGCTCGGCACCGCCGAGGCAGTGCCGCAAGCTGACGTACCCTATAGCGCTTAGACCATAAAAGCGAAATTTACGGCCCTCGAGCGACAACCGAAAATTGCGCGCAAGGTCAAATCGGTCACGAGTTCCCGCGAAAAGAACAAAGGCCTAGCCATGCCGGGCATAGCTAAGCTAAGCCAGCAGTCGCCTAGGCTTTCGGTCACCGACGCAGCCCGGGTGAAGTAACAGAAATGTTCGCACTGCGGGTCTCCGAGGGAGCTAGCGAGGTTGCCGTGCCGAGCCACGTCGTTGCGTCGCTAACGCCAAAGCGGCAGCGACGCCGCCGTCGCCCGGCATGCTCATCACCCGGGCCTGTTTGCTTCCTTCGTCCTTTGTGGGCCCTGGGCGCGCGATAGAGCAGCTCGTAAAGTTCAGCCATTTCTACCGCGCCGCTCTTATTTGTACCCTCCTTTCCGCCGCCTTCACACCTCTCTCGTGGCGACGGCAAAGATTTCTTCTTTTTTCCTCCGCCTGGGGAGATTTACACCTGAGGCAGTCCACAAAAGACGAGAGCCCGGTTAGCCACGGGCCATAAAAGGGCCGACGTGCCTAGATACATCCTCTGGCGTGCGAGATCTTGCGAGCCGCCGCGTGCGAGGCTGTAGTCATCTGGCTTGGCTTGCTCGGTGGCTCCCATGTTTTAGAGCTGATCCTTGCTTCTTTACTCTTCTTTACTGTGCGCGTTGCTCGTACCCGCTTCGTATGTGCTGTCTGTGCGTAGTATGTGTGCGTGTAAATGGGTGACAGCGTTGACTGACCTTTGGTTACGCTTCTTTTCTTCCGCAGTTGATGACTCGTGTACTTTTACGGCCATTTTCTCTCTCGAGGTGGCGCCGTCTCTCCACAGATACGACGAACTGTGAAAGTTTTGTGGCATATACGAAGAAGTGAGCGTTTATGTCAACTAGAACAATGACACATTGTTTTAAAGCTTCCTATTCTTTTTACTGTCTCTCACTAACTAGGCACCTGTTGCAGAGATACTCAACCAGCCTGCAGCGGAAAAAGCGGTGCGCTATGATATAAATGTTAATCGTCAGCAGACGACGTTTGCGATTTACTCCTGCAACCCTCATCGTTAAAACTGGATGTTAGTGCCCCTTTCTGATCATTGTGCTCTGTCACCACTGTGAGGTCATCGTGAACGCCGCATTATATTTCGCACTAAATAAAAAATCTTCGCCTGCTTACGTTGAGGCGCACTTGAAAAAAGAAACGAGGCCGTCAAAATACTTTCAAGTGCACCACTGCCTTCAATCAATCAATCAATCAATCAATCAATCAATCAATCAATCAATCAATCAATCAATCAATCAATCAATCAATCAATCAATCAATCAATCAATCAATTGTTTATTATACAACAAAAGCTTTTACAGATAGACGTACACAGGAGGAGGTCTCATAGTAAAAACGGAACTCTTCTCTGTTTCTCTTACAACTGTTTGCTTATAACTGTTAAACTGTTTCTCTTACAATACCGTAGTCTTGACACACACACGCACACGCACACACAACATCGAGTTAACTTTTCTTTTTGCTTTGCATTTGAACATGGGGAACCTGCAGTTATTTACGGCGCGTTAGGTACTGTCTAAAGAATTCCGAAGAGTTAAAATTGGCCGTAATCTCTGTACTGCGGTAGGGTGTGTTCATTTGATTAGAGGAACAAGTATAATATAACCAACTATTAGAAGAATATTCAAACGTGTATAGTTATTACAGTAGTCACAACCTAGGTCCATCGCTTCTCGTTTTATCATCAATGCTATAAAATACCTGTTGTTTCTGCATTCGGGAAGTACCAAGTGCCAATTACTCTCCGTATACAACGAAGTAGTTTTGTGGCTGCTGTCACGTTCGCGGTTGTCAAATTTTGAGAAAGCAGCTTTACAAAACGGGCGACGCCACGGCACTTGAACTGGCATGTTTCGTGCACCGCGCAAGACATTTTTCTCGCATGATACGTTCTCTTACCTCGTCGAGAGATGTACTTTTTGAAGCTTATCGCAACGATATATTGATTTCAACAACAGTTTCTCCAATACCAAACTTTCTCTCTCTATCCGTTGTTTAGAGCGCGTGACGTTTTCGTGAACCACCGACTTCAATATCTTACTTCGCACTTCGCGGAATAGGCAGAGGGACGTGCCTCCGAGTGCTGCTCCCTTTCCTCCCTGTTTCTTTCGTCTAAAAAAAAAAGTGATTACAAAAGTCAACACGCGGGACGGAGCCATGGCGTTCGGAGGAAAGCCTCTCGAGATTCATTTCGCTCCATCGCACCCTCGACGTTTCTCCGCTTTTGAGCAACTTCGTTTACAGCACACTCATCTGTTGAAGAAGTCGCCAACGGCAGCTGCAGCCGGCGTTATTTCGCTCGCCTCGCCGAACAAACGATCTCCGAGGCCAGGAGGAGGGAGTGAAGGAAGCCTTCGAGCGTCGGCGTAAGTATAACAGAAGAAAACGAGCCCGGGCCAAGGCTTCGCGGTGCAGTATACGGTGGACAAACAGAAGCGGTCTCCAGAGGCCGTGCGGAGCTAGACTTAATAACATCCTCACAATTGAGCTAAAAGTCCATCTCTCCGAGAAGAGGATGCCGAGTCCTCGGGCCAAGTAACGAGAAAGAATCCAAGTCGAAAAGAGGTGACGGACAGCGTGTGCGCGGGACGTGGAGAGGGGAGCCGGATCAAAACGTGGTAGCCACCGCCGCAGTCCGAGACATCTCTCGAGCGAACCCAAGGCGACGTGTCGAGATGGACGCTTCGCCTACTTTCCCCATTAACACGCCGCCGCTGTCGCCCCCCGTTTGTTGGCGACAGCGTGAGCGCTGCTGTTCCCTATCCTGTCACATTCGTGCCTGTCCAGCGTCTGTTTTGGCGCGTTTCGTGATTTTGACGCCGTGATTGGCGACGCCGTTCTCGCCGAAGTTCTCGCATCCTCCCACGTCAGAGGACATAGCCGTTGAGGAGGGAAAAGAAAAAAATCTCAATTCAAGACAGCAGCCCACGTTCCGGCGTTTTACTGAGTCCCCTTTCCCTAAAGATCCTGTTCGTAGCCCCACAAATGTCCCCTCACAACACCTCTTTGAGTCAGTCTTCAGCCAACGCTTTTCTTCGAGTCCACGTCGTTACGAGCGTTGAAACTGGCGCCTCGTGGACGACACAAGTGACTCGAGTCTCGCACTTGTCTGCCGTGGTAGTCTAGTAGTTATGGTGCTCGGCTGCTAACCAACCCAGAAAATGTGGGTGCGCTGCCGTCCTCAGCGGTCACATTTTCGATGGAGGCGAAAACGCCAGAGGCCCGTGTACTGTGCGTAATCAGTGCACGTTAAAGAACCCCATGTGGTAAAAATTTTCGGAGCCTTCCGTAGTGGAAGGCTCCGAGGCGTTCTTTTCTTTCTACCTCTCTCATACCCCTTCCCCTACCACTATGGACGATGAGGAGGGTGTTAGCTAAACCATTCTACCGACATGGGCAGCAGAAGATAGCGTCCTATCGTTAACCGAACCACAATCATGATCATCATCATCTCGCGCTTTCCGATTCGTCGCCCGAGGCGTTTCTTCCATCTGCGGATGTCCTCATTCGCGTATCGTTTCTCTCTACATTCAATGTAGCTTTTCCTTTATCAGAAAGGAAGGGGTAATATCAGGTAATACGATGCATGCGTGGGCGTTTTATCACCCACGAGGAAGCGTCGGTATGAAACAATTATTCAAGGAGGCGGTAAAAACGATGACCTTTCTGATTGCTGCAAAACAGCTGTAGTACAACAGTAACGTTGTGTTAGCGGTGTTCGACAATGGATGCTCCTATTTTCACTAGCTTATTGGAAATTCAGACTGTGGGTTGTAGCAAATTAGATTCAGATTCAGATGAAGCACGTCTTTGCACATTGTACATTCCGCACATCTTTGGACGTGGTCCAGACGTGGAGCCATACAATATAAGCCAAATTGTTACCTGAGCGATGTCCTGCGCCTGAACTATGTGTCATGCCGACTAAACGCTCGCAACCTGGCGGGCGCGCCTGCAAACAGGTGATCCAGGGTCGGCCTATGAAGGCACCAGGTTATAGAAATACCGTACACTAAAAACAAACAGCTGCATACTTGCTTAATTGTCGCCATGCAGCCACGAACCAAGCCGAGAAAGATAAAAGTCAAGTCAAGCGACTATTGTTGTGCGCCTAAAAGCGTGTCATGGCGGTGAAAGTGGCGCGATGCATCATTTCCCCACTGAAACGGACGACGCGATGCGATGGGTAACGTGGATATGAAACTCGCGCATCGTCATGACACTGACAGACACAATGCTGGTTTGTTTCGAACATACCACTCACATCGAGTTCTTTCTTCCCTTAGAGCAATCCCGTGAACGGCACGACAAAACAGGTTCCTCAAGTGCGCATGCGCACAGTCTTTATCACCCCTTCCTTCTCGCCCTTGACTATCCTTGATATTCACGAGCGTGAATGAACCCTATGCGCCCGATTTTTTAGATGCGAAGCAGCTCTTTGACTAGCCTGTGTAACGCTGTCCCTCCGCTGTCCCTCCGTCCGCACAAACGCGAGGCAACGCTTCTTCCCTAGGCGCAGGTGTTGGAGCGGTGCCAAGTAGGTCACGCCGCAGCTGGGCGTTGACGTCACGCTCCCCTCGCACGCTTCCCTCGCAGGTGCGCGCGTACGTCACTCTCTCCCTCACCCGCCGGAGCGCCCGCAGCTGCCGGCTCCAACGCCCGCTCGCCTCCCGTGTCTGCGTTTCAAACAAACGTTTACACCAGTAAACGTTACACCGAGTTTCGCTTCAAACTGTTCTTCCAGCACCCGCGTTAGCGCCGTTCAACCCGTGACGCCACCCGTGCGCAACGCTGCTGCTTCGCATCCCATCAGGATTCCCTTCGGGGAAATGGTCCAATTTTTCATTTTTTATTTCTTTTTTTTTTTTGCATGGTACAACTGTCTCGTTCAGTGTTGTAGCGGCGTTGCCGCCACCCGCGTAACAGAGCAGCACATTACTTGCGTATGTTTTGTTTTAATATCACACGTCTTTCTCAGAGAGTAGATGTGTACTGTGGTTTAAGCAAGCGCTCTCACGTATATCGGGTGCGCGCGACATTTGGTTATGCTCTTTTTCTTTGCCAGCCATCGCGTTAATGATGCTCAAATTAAGCGACATAAATATTATCGCTGACTTGCTTTTCTAGTAGTGAACCGGAAAGTCGATTTGTGATGTACACATGTACTACGTTATGCCTGCTTTTGATAAGCCATATTGGCTGACAATGTGTTCTTACCCGACGCGCCACGTTAACCGTTCACCTGTTTGGAAGAAGTATAGAAGCAACCGCAAATAGCGCTTGTTCTAGGTTTTGGTGTGTCCCAGGCACCGTACCGCTACTCTGCTTTCCGACGCTGCAGCTGAATTCCGTGGAAGTAAATCCGTTTCCAAGAAACGCATCTCTCTGGGAGGCTTGGTACACACAAACATGCGTGCTTGGAAGGTTCCTTATATTCAAAACAAATTAAGCAGCTCGCCGAAGATGCTGGATGTTTGCGCTCAGAGCTCAAAGATATTTACGTCGTTTCGTCACTGAAATCCTTCAGACCCATTTAATATGAGACGACTGGGAGGGCGCCCCTTTTCACACCACTTCGACTAAATACCACGACTTAATGCCACAATCCAGAAATTTTCCCACAGCTCTAAGCGAAAGTGCAGCCGTGACCCTGAATAATGTAGCCATGTTTGTTTTGTTTTTTTTCTTTTTTAGTCATGTTGCTAGAATAAAGCAGTGTTTTATGGTGTTGCTAGTTCGGTGAGACAAGAACCCTCAGCACTTAAGAAACCAAAGAGAACACGCATAATACCTGGCTTTTAATGTAGAAGGCCCTGATTGTGTTAAAGAATTTTTTCGTTCACAGTAAAACTGGCCGTCAAGCTGTTGGTTTTGTTCCTTGCAGTGGTACTGTTTGCGCGTAAAACTTTTTTGTATGGGACTCAGAATCACAAGGTACGCGTTTCATAAAGATCTTCAAGTGGCTTCAAAATAAGAAACAGCCGCACATCGAAGTGCTCTCCAAACTACAGTGTTGGCAGTAGCGTCTTAGCGCCGCCGCAAATACAATCTCCCCCCCCCCTCTCTAGAGCAATATAAACTGTCACCCTCGATATCTTCCCCGTACTCTCACGGTCGTAGACTGTCTATATTTAAAAAGAAAAAATGTTTACTCAACAGAATGACTTATTAGAAAACTGACTGCTTTCAGTGCTAACAGCTCTATCCAACATAGCTGGGGTTCAATGACTCATCTCTAAGGGTGTATTTGCAGCGTACTACGTCATGCAATCATCGTCGGAGTACGCTGAAAGTGAGGAGCTAAACCCATACTTTTCTTTTTGTTACGGTTTAGTGCCGTCTGATGCTCTTTGCTTTATCAAAACGCATCAAGATTTTAGCACTAGGTGACCCTTCCCAGTTTGGCGGCAACAATGCGTTCTACCCATCTGGCTTTCGTGGTATTGCTATTATCAGCTTCATGTGCCACTAGCCAACCCTCGTTTGACCGTGAAAGTGATTTACAGTTTAATATTGTTTCATAGAGCGCTCGCTCGAAGTTCCAGCTGTACCGTGGTAGACTGCGGCCTGGCGCACTCAGCATGTTACGATTTCGGATGTGAACGATCTTTTCAAAACAATGGCAGGACATAAAGCGTGGGTTGGACTTGAACGTTTCCACAGGACTTCAACCCCGCTGCTAGGAAAATGCCTTTTTTTAGGGTAAAGAGTTACAAAATAATTTTAAGAGCCGCAGCTGAAAGAAATTATCGAAAGAAGTTATTGAACGGTACTTATTGATTTCACGAGACGTTTTAAGACTCGTATCATGAGTGTCATAGGCCTCGCGCCACGCTATGGCTAAACAAACAGCGCCGCAGTGGTGCATAAAAGGCCGTTGACCTCCCCAGATGTTAGGACAGCCAGAAGTTAAATTTATCTGGCGCAGGTATTTCCGTGAAGTCTGTTACCTTAGTGTTGAAATGTCATTTTAAAAGGACGTTATTATTTATACGTTTCTTTTCATTGATGAGAAACATACGTAGCAAATCACTTATTTTAATTACTGCTGCAACAGGATTAGAATCTAGTCAGAATGACAGCTGCATTTTCTTTATTTTATTATTCATGGTGCTGTCGCACGAAGAACTTGTACATCAATGCTACTGCACTCCTAACTTGACAGATAACCCAGACTGCAATCGATCGTTTTACCATATATATAAAGACCATATAACCATCACCGACTTGCTTAAATTAAATAGAAAACTACTCAACTCTTTAGGAACGGGGCTGGAACACACATTATTGCCAGAAATGAGATAGCTAAGTATACGCCTATAGCTGACGCGTAAGACACAGAGACGTTAGCCGGACAGGGGCACAAAACTTCAAAACTAGAGTCTCAGATTAATGAGGCCGCTGTGTGTATTTCGGACGTCAGAAGCACTGCTATTGAGACAGAACTAATAGTTTCGAGACCTGGTTTCCATTGAGCTCGTTTCTATTCTATTCCTTGCCTCGATCCTAAGTGGATCTCCATGCTGGACCACCACTTAGCAACGAGGTTGTCAACGCTCATGTCGTGAGGTTGCCGCTACTTCGGTGCGGCACTACTTTGATGCGGCGGGCCATGGGGCCTTTTGTTTTCTTCGGTTCTCTCGTGGCGTTCGTTCTAGTCACACGTTCTAGTCACGTCGCCAAGCAAGGTTGCACTTGCACGCGACTGCCGGGAATCTCGATGCGCTAAGTTTTCTTTTGGTGCAGAAAATATCCCGGGTTCTCTCGCGCAACACAGGTTTACACAAATACTTTATTTGCTTGAAAAGCTGATACGTCATCGCCACCTTCGTTGCTACGAATTCGCCACTACCAGCAAACCCCCAAATTCAGCTGATTAGAAAGTTAACTAATGTATTTTAATCAACCCGCTAACTAATTACCTCCTTTGTGGCACTTCGCGATGTGCACCTGCAGCTAACAGCTTCTTGTTTCAGTTTAAGGTCCTCAGAGTGAGTTTTCCTCGAACAGCCTATATTCAAGAGACTTAAGAAGTATTTGCTGAAACACCTTGTATATGCACTTACGCTAAACAGCCTTGACTGATTTGATTTGTGAGGTTTAACGTCCCAAAACCAGCTCTGATTATGAGAGACGCCGTAGTTGAGGTCTCCGGAAATTTTGACCACGTGGGGTTCTTTAACGTGCATTGACATCGCACAGCACACGGACCTCAACATTTCGTCTTCATCAAAATGCAGCCGCCGCGGCCAGGATTCGATCCCGCGACCTTCGGGTCTGCAGCCGAGTGCCACACCCACTAGACCACCATGGCGGAGCAACTAAACAGCGTTTAACGCAATATGAAGAACAGTTTATTTGACGCAACATCCCTGGGTGCATGCATAAATCGCATCAAGCCCTTCTACTCTTCGTTGTAATACAGCTTGATACTGTGGTGAGGTAGTGCAGACAACTTTTGCGAGCTTTCCGGGACCTCGTCTCAGATATGGACTATAATCGCTGATTGTTTGGTATTGGTTGGCAGTCACTCGGCACACGCATTTCTTTTTTTGCGATTAGACGTTAAGATTATTTTTCACCCGCACTTTGGAAGAATGTTTACTGTCGCATCAACTTGCAGTTTTCTTTCTCTCACTCTTTCTTTCTTTCTTTCTTTCTTTCTTTCTTTCTTTCTTTCTTTCTTTCTTTCTTTCTTTCTTTCTTTCTTTCTTTCTTTCTTTCTTTCTTTCTTTCTTCTTTCTTTCTTTCTTCTTTCTTTCTTTCTTTCTTCTTTCTTTCTTCTTTCTTTCTTCTTTCTTTCTTTCTTCTTTCTTTCTTTCTTTCTTCTTTCTTTCTTTCTTCTTTCTTTCTTTCTTTCTTTCTTTCTTTCTTTCTGGACTGTAGCTCTGCCTCTGTCACTTGTAAAATTCATGCGCTCCTTTGCGAGACACGCTCTTCGACGATGCCGCATGTGAAAGCGCTTAATTAAAACCTGGCTAATTGTACTCAGGAAACCGAACATGAACGGCGAAAGAGCACAGTTGCGGCTACCTTCAGTATTGGTCTGAGTGACACAGTTCTTTCCCTCCTATTGCCGAATGACTATGAGCAGGCGTCCTTATCAAGAGGCGATCTTTCGTTTCATTCGCGCTTGATCGCGCTTGCCGGAATATGCACTCGACGGCGACACTTGCAGCGACGCATAACTAGCCTTTTTCTTGCACTCAGTGAATAAGCCAAACATAACGCTAGCTACTGCCTAAGCTGAACGTCGAGACTTTGCAGCTACAAAAAAAAAAGAAAAAAACCTAAGTTGGATATCGCACGTTTTGATTCGTCCGCCGTGATCGTTACAATACGTCGCCAAGCAAGGTTGCACTTGCACGCGACTGCCGGGAATCTCGATGAGCTAAGTTTTCTTTTGGTGCAGAAAATATCCCGGGTTCTCTCGCGCAACACAGGTTTACACAAATACTTTATTTGCTTGAAAAGCTGATACGTCATCGCCACCTTCGTTGCTACGAATTCGCCACTACCAGCAAACCCCCAAATTCAGCTGATTAGAAAGTTAACTAGTGTATTTTAATCAACCCGCTAACTAATTACCTCCTTTGTGGCACTTCGCGATGTGCACCCTGCAGCTAACAGCGTCTTGTTTCAGTTTAAGGTCCTCAGAGTGAATTTTCCTCGAACAGCCTATTTCAAGAGATTTAAGAAGTATTTGCTGAAACACCTTGTATATGCACTTACGCTAAACAGCCTTGATTGATTTGATTTGCGAGGTTTAACGTCCCAAAACCAGCTCTGATTATGAGAGACGCCGTAGTTGAGGTCTCCAGAAATTTTGACCACCTGGGGTTCTTTAACGTGCATTGACATCGCACAGCACACAGGCCTCAACATTTCGCCTCCATCGAAATGCAGCCGCCGCGGCCGGGATTCGATCCCGCGACCTTCGGGTCTGCAGCCGAGTGCCATACCCACTAGACCACCGTGGCGGAGCAACTAAACAGCGTTTAACGCAATATGAAGAACAGTTTATTGACGCAACATCCCTGGGTGCATGCATAAATCGCATCAAGCCCTTCTACACTTCGTTGTAATACAGCTTGATACTGTGGTGAGGTAGTGCAGACAACTTTTGCGAGCTTTCCGGGACCTCGTCTCAGATATGGACTATAATCGCTGATTGTTTGGTATTGGTTGGCAGTCGCTCGGCACACGCATTTCCTTTTTTGCGATTAGACGTTAAGATTATTTTTCACCCGCACTTTGGAAGAATGTTTACTGTCGCATCAACTTGCAGTTTTCTTTCTCTCTTTCTTTCTTTCTTTCTTTCTTTCTTTCTTTCTTTCTTTCTTTCTTTCTTTCTTTCTTTCTTTCTTTCTTTCTTTCTTTCTTTCTTTCTCTTTCTTTCTTTCTCCGTTTCTCTTTTTTCCTGTCTTTCTTTCTTTCTGGACTGTAGCTCTGCCTCTGTCACTTGTAAAATTCATGCGCTCCTTTGCGAGACACGCTCTTCGACGATGCCGCATGTGAAGTTTTGGAAAATGTGCTTTCGAAGCTGCCTGCGTGCTGTATTTTCGAAGCGAAAACATGTTTACACAAAAGGTCGCGTATGTATTAACCGCGCAATATACGCCGGAAGAGCATCGTTATGCACTCTGTTGGCTCCAAATGCGTAATGTGTGCATATCATGATCGCACAAATATTTGCCCCAGCAGTATCAGCATACTTGGAATCGATGCTTGCGGCAACGACAGTTCCATCACTCAAGCCATCGTAGCTTTTACGTTTCGATTATCCGGGCAGAACTGCAAAGTTTCATGCATATATAATATAAACTGTGGTTATTACGTTTCCTTCGCACAACCTCTGAATAATGACGAGGGTTTATTTATTTATTTATTTATTTATTTATTTATTTATTTATTTTTGCAATCGCAGATAAAGCATAAACGTTGAATTCTCAAGGACCTGGAGGGCAGACTGACGCTTACACATATTAAAATGAAGAGTTGCGTGAAGTGCACAGGCATCGCCGCATTACCTCCTTATCTCACGAATGCGCTTTTTCCTGTAAATCAAAGATGCTAAAGAAAGCTTTTCACTTACTTGAAATTATAGTGAAAATATATCTGCAATGAACTGATATGGCAGTTTTGTTCTGCAAGGCGCCGTAAGTTCAAAATCCAGCTTACAGTACAATCTTTTCACACTTTTAGGTGTGCCATCCGCATCGTCAAGTGTTCACATTACGCAACGGCGACCGTGACATAAAACAACGCTACGCTTAATGAAGACAGCTTCTCGCGACCCTGAAACGATCTTCAATATATAAGCAAGCACGGCTGGACTAAGCCTCGTTAGGTAACAAATGTAGGTTTTTCAGTGACTTCAGCTACGAAGCCCTTGCCAATGCGTCAAATGAGGCAAAAATTTCTGCTCACTGGAAAAATAAATACCACCGACTCGATCTACGCAAGCGTACGGCGCGTCGTCGCTGACTCCTGAGCGGTAAAGCTCCTCGTTCCGCGTAGTTCGCCCGCAGCGAAGGAGGCGCAGTCGTTAGCGCGTCTCGGCACGCGCCACACACAAAGCTCCTATTGGCGTCAAGCCGCGCTGAACGCGCCGGAGCATGCGCCAAGTGTTGTAAAAGTTTCAAGACTATTAGAAGAAGCAGCCGTCTCTCCTCTCTTCGCCATTTTAGAGATGCGCGAAGCGAACTCGGTATATCACGTTTCACTAGCGCGTTCCTTGGTCTTCCCCTCTCCGCCTTTTTCTTTTTTTTCGCAGTGTTTCCCCCCTTTCCTGCTTCTTTTTTTTCTTTTCGCCAACGAAGCAGAGGAGAGAATAATGCCAAGCAAAGTGTACTTCGCTTTCTTTTGCCAGTAAATAGAAGAAAAGAAAGGTTGCACTCGGCGAGAAGGACACTTTTCTTGGATGCCAAACAAGCCGCTTTTAAGTTTTTACGTATACACGCATAATGATGCGGGAAGAGCAGTTGCGGAGTGCCTGCGTCACGTAGAGAAACAAGCGAGAGAAATAAGAGAGAGACAAAGAGTTCCCAGTAAACTTAAGTAAACCAAGCACAAAGCGACGCGCTTCCACTTTGTGATGCCACTTGGTGGTGTCACGGCCATCCTTTCTTCTACCGCGCATTCCGCCGCCGGTGCTGCTGCTGTTCCTGCTGCAGCGGCAGAAGTATAGTTACACTACTCCCGCATTCTACGACATTCGCCGCGTTTCCTCGCAAACTTCTTTTATTCATTTCCTTTGTGGCGTTAAGAATAAGAGAGCAAGAGGCAGCGAAGAAAGGCATGCCGACTCGTGCTTAACGCCCGCTCCGTGTGATAATTAGATTCTTTGCTGGCGTGCTCGCATTACACGCCACTGCGGCGCTAAAAAGATTCCACTGAGGAAAAGAGGAAGAGCTGGCCGAGAACGCACTCAGTGTTTTCGGGCCCAGCACGCGAGCCGGATGCAGGGCGGCGTCCCTAATGACGTCAGTGCCAGCACGTTTTCGCGCCCTGATGGAG